>BMAC01000401.1:798896-833594 GCA_014905375.1 Phtheirospermum japonicum
TAAAAGATTTTAGAAAGTGTAATTGCTCTATGTAATATAATAAGCCGTTGAACATAATAAAAGATTTTAGAAAGTGTAATTGCTCTATGTAATATTTGGTTTCTGGTAGACTAGAATTTAACAACTTCAATGAATAAATTACAAGTGACAAATTATAAAGTAATTTTGCTATTTAAATTTGAAAGTCTTTATTAGAGTTAGACATGAATCTTCGTAGAGATTCAAATGTCGGAATATTCTTTTCTCAAAGTTAGTTTTGTATTGTTAAATGACAAAAATTGCAAAATAACTCAATAACATGATGAGTGGTGTGATTTTAATACCACGGGACAAATTTAACTAATAACTTATTAATTTAACCTCAATTTTTCGGCAACAATTGACCAATTTTGACTTTTCTTGCGTAGTCAATGCTAAGTGGTAAAAATAAGCATTAAAATAAATAGAAATTCACTTTAAAAATTATTATAATTTTTAAATGTGCAGGAAAAAAAGTGTTCCAAACATAAAATTGAAAAAATATTTTATAATATCTATTTTATTTAAATATGCAATTTTATCTATTAACATATAAAAATAAAACAAAATCCAGAAATTTATTAATTAAAAAATGACTTATAAAATTTTAAATTAGTTTAAATTTATAATGAAAACTTAATAAATAAAAATAGACAATTTTTTAAAAATTAAAACATTTAATAAACTACTTTTTCCAGATTTGTTTTTAATTTATATTGTGAACACTTATTTACCATTATTTTAGATTTTATTATATTTCTTAATATTCTTTACACGTCTAAAATATTTTCAGATTTTAAATCATTTTCCAGATTTACCTTATAAATAAAACTCTTTTTCAAATATTTAAAATAATTTTTTCTAGATTTTACTATATATCTTATATATGTTTTTGAATTAAAAAAAATCAGATTTTATAAATTAATTTTTAATTTTTAATAACATTTTTTAAATTTTAAAGTAAGGTTCTATTTTTTTTTTTTACACATCATCATTGACTTGACCAATAAAAGTTGGAATTACCACTTGTCCCTTGAAATTGAAAGATTCCGGCTAAATATTTTTCCCAGTAAAGTTAAAGTTAATTTTAATTTTAATTTTTTTATTACTAGGTAAATTTATCACCATATATAAATATTGATATTAAAATACCACCAACCATAATTAAAGTAATGGGGTGATTTTTCAATTTTGCATTGTTATTTATTGGGTTGCAAAAAAATCAAGATAAGAGTAGTAAAACAGTAAATTGTAACTTGTCGTGCCGAATTCTAATTCTATTAAGACCTCATTTCTCTATGGAAACAGGGTCCAAATTTCTATCGTTTAGGCCTGATTTTGGCCCATTCATCATTTTATTTTTTTATTCTATAAGTACTTTTTCGATTTTGGTTTTAGATTACTGAATTATTAATTACGTTTTTGACAATAAATTCTATTTGATCAAGTGTTCTTGAGTCGTGATCGAACTAAAAATTTTGAACACTCTACTAAAGTTGTCGAATATAGTGAACGAACTTTTTATGATTCGAGCTCGAACTAAGCTCGTCGAACAAATTAGCCAACTTTTCACGAGATTAACTCGAATTGTCTGCAAACTTAAAAAATTTCAGAATAGCCAAACTCGAGCTCAATTACGTATCGAACTCGAGTTGAACTCAAGCACATAAAGCAAACTGAGTCGAGCTTTTGTAGCCCTAATATCCCTATATTTGGTATTTTTCTTTAAAAATGGAGAATGTTGACTGTTGTCGGCAGTTTTTAACTTGGGGTTGGCTCAAAACATTATATATCGGTTCAAAAACCGATATAAAAACAATGACTGGAGTTTTGAAGAGATTTTAGTTACTAGTGGCTGAAATTTGTTGATATTTTCGGTCACTTGTGGTCGTATTTTTTCGGAATTTCGGCCGACCATAACCGAACGGGTTGCAAGTTTTGGTTATCTAAGTATACACGAGTTCTTCATTTAGCAGCTTCACGAATATTTTCAGCAAACATGTCTTGATAAGCACTTTCAAGCAATTCACAAAACAAAGCTCTCACTATTCAAGTGGCGTAGCTTAGCATATATATCCTTTTCCAATTTAACAGAGGTTAATTTCAAATAGCCTGATCAGGATGATTAATTAGTGTTTTGTTTATGACTTGTCTAAAACATATATAATTAATATAAAGCACTGATCTGAAAACACAAAATCCATAGGCATGGATACAACAAGCAGGATATAATAAGAGCATCATCATCAACACCACCAGATTTTACTTAACAAAGTATTTGCCCCTTAATTGTCACAATCTAGAGTTCAGATGAAGATAGTTGTTGTGTATATATATCTCTACCTAATACCTATGGAGATTGATCAATTAAAAGTAAGGCGAGATGAGAACGATACAATCCTAGCCCTAATTACCCTAACCCTAACTGTCATTCTTAATTATTCTTTTTTTTTTTTCCTGATTTGATTTTTACATAAATAATTTAGTTGATATCTTAAAACAAGTTTTTTTGTTTCGAGTGGATATTTTCCCTATATATTAATATATATAAAATTTTTTCATATCGTATGTGTCTGTTTTTCAAGTTTCGTTAGCTTTGGAAAAAAATTTGGTGTTTCAGTGTTATCTGAGCCTAATATTTACTTAATTTAGTATTTCTCTTTTATTATATTTTACCTAATTTAATATTTTTCTAATATTATATTTTGCCTAATTATATTTTTTTATTATATGTTACCTAATTTAATGTTTTCTTTAACATATTTTACCTAATTCAATATCTTACTTATTACTAATATAAAAACATAAACAAATTATATCTGATTATAAAAAATATATATAAGTTGAATTTATTTATAATAAAAGTTGAAATAATTTTATTAGAATTTTAAATATTTATTTAAGAAAAACATGAGTAATGTAAAATTATTACAAAATAAAAATAAATATAAAAAAATAAACTTAAATTTCTTTACGTAATACTAATATAATGACTTGAAGAAACATTAAAAATATATATGAAAAACTCTTGTTACACTAAAAAAAAATTAAAAAAAAAACAAAAAAGATAAAATAAATAATAATATATTATTACGCTTAGGAAAATAAATATTAAATTTTTATATCTAATCTCAATATAATGCATTGATACATACATTATATATATATACGAACAAATTAGTATTTTTACGAAGAAAAGAAAGAAACAAAAAATAATAATAAAAATAATATTACATATACTAAAAGTTAGATGTACGACTTTTTTTTAATATAATTATCAGTGCCTTATAGATTTTAATTTTTTATATCACATATTCACATGTGACACGCGAGCGCTGTATGTTTTACATTTTTATAAACTCACTATTTACGGTTTATCCGTTGAGTTTAGGGTATATTGATATACTTTAAACTAAGTTTATGACTCACGGTAAAGAAACTTGAAGATTCTTTATTGTGAAAAAAATAGTTTTGTAAATAGAACAAATAATGTTACGATTTATATATACTATTTTCAATATTATCTTTTAGTATTTATAATGAATATTTTCAAATCCCGCATAATATGTGTATATATATCCCACCTATAAATTAAACAAAAAGAATTATGTCATACGTGTCTGCTTAGAAAGTTTCGGGTTGACGTGTAATTTTTCGGTGGTTCGTTTATTTATTTGACGAATTTTGGAGGCTTTGAGATTTACTAAAAAAATAGGAATTTTAATATCTACCTACTTTATTATATTTTCTTTTATTATATTTTTCTTAACTTTTTTTTTCTTTTTTTATATTTTTAATAAAATCTTTATTAATTTTTTCTTAATTCAATATTTTCTTTTATTCTTCTAATATAAATATATAAAAAGTCATATATAATTAAAAAATTACTTATTTTAATTAAAAGATAAATTACTTATAAGATAATATTCATTACAAATAAAATCTTAATTATATATTAATAATCTAAATAAGGTTTATTATAATAAAAATTAAAATACTTTTATTCTTAGGATATCAAAATATATAATATAAATAAATTACGAGTTATTCACATTAATGTAAGTATGTAACTAATTTATTAATAATTACAACCTAAACATAAGAAAAACAAATCTTAATAATAATAATTAATAATATTGATTAGACATCAGTACAATACGCCACAGGTTGGGAATATGACACCTTCTGAATTTTTATAAGTATGTAATTGAAAGTTATCATAAAATTAAATATAAACATTAAAACATTTAATAGTAATAATTAATTATAAAAATTGGACATGGGTCAAGCATGTGATAAGTTTTAAATTTATTTAAGTATGTAAATAAAAAATTATTAACAATCTTAATCTAAATATAAAAAAAAAATTATTTAACAACAAAAAATAATAGTTAATATATAGTAACGAGACATCAGTATCTTTTATTTTTAAATTTAAAAACTATATAATGATCAAAATATTTTTTATATTTATTTTTGATAAATCCCGTATAACAGACGGGTATTAAATTTATATATATATATATATATATACTCAGACACACTAATTTAACAATAACATTATATTTTAATGTTTTTATTAAATGCCTTAATAATTTAATGTAAATACTTAAAAACATTCAAAAGTTGCACATTCTCACCAGTTTCTAATCTCTATTAACTAATTAAAATTATTAAATACATTTATATTTTAATATTTAAAATAAATTTGTTAATAATTTTTAGTTACATCTGAAAATTCAAAGGATGTCATATTTCCAACTCATGTTACATTGTAATGCTACCTAATCAATATTTATTAATGACTCTTTTTATATTTAGATTGAATTCCTTAATAATATTTAGTTACATAGATTATTTCAAATAATTCGTAATTTACTAATATTTTATATTTAAAATTCTAAAAACAAAATTATATTAAATTTTATTATAAACACAACTTATTTATATTATTTTTACAAGTTTTTTTAATTAATATTATCTTATTAGTAATTATTTAATTAAAATAATTAATTTAAATTATATATAACTTTTTATATAAGAAGAATAAAAAAAATGGAATTAAATTAAAAAAAAAATCAGTTAGGTTAGATAAAATAAAACAGAGGATTAAATATAATAAAAGAAAATATATTAAATCATAGTGTGCGTGCTTGAAAAATAAGGAAAAAAAAGAAAAAAAAGGAAAAGGAAAAGCATAATCTGATGAGGCTAAATGGGCCCAGGCCTACTCTATAATCTATAATAAAGGGCTCCGGATGGTGCTTCTTTGTAGATAGCCTAGCCTAGCCTAGGGTAGGGTGTAACCAATCAGATATGGCTATGGCTTCCTTACGACTTCTCCGGTTGGAACGCTGTTGTCGTGGATTTCTCATGAGATCTAATACTTTGGCTGCTTCTATTCGTGCTCATCATCACCATCATCATACGAGTACGCAGCCGCCGCGGCTGATGCTCCCACCTGCCTTTGATGGCCACGGCAACATGGCTTATCAGATGTACAACCTGTCACAAGACCGTGTGGAGACCCTCAAAAAAAACGAACAAGAGTCAGAGTCAGGCGAAATCAAAATCGTAGGCTCCTCACATGGCTGGTTAGCCTTATTCAATCCCCACACCAACAATCTTTTCCTCTCCAATCCCTTCACTCTTCAGCACATAAACCTTCCCCCTCTTCACACCTTACTCGCCGATGCTCAAGGCTGTATTGCCGTGTCAAAGCTCATACTCTCATGCTCTCCGTCCTCTGACAAACAGTGCCTCGCCTTGATGTCTTTCCGTGGCCCCGATGACCGTCTTCCCAACAGACTCGCTTTCTGCTTACCAGCTGACATAACCGAAAGCAAAAACAAAGGAGAAGGTCCCCGCTGGACTCTTATTAACTCACTGAAGCACAAGGAAGAAGACGAGGAGTTCGACGAGAGCTATAATGATGAATTCAGGGACGACCAACAAGGAACATGTTACCACGATCTTGTCTACTCCACAACACACAAGCTTTTCTTCTGCATCACAAACTACAACCATTTGCAGGCCTGGGACTTCGAGTACCCTTGGGAACCGATTATGGTGTTGTCGTGCTTTATTGAAGGGTTGACGGTCAACTATATTAACAACGACCACGAACACCGATACGGGTACAGGGATCCATCGTACTTCATGCTACAGAAGTACCTCGTGTTCGACGACCGCTCCGATCAGCTCTTTCTTGTGAGGCGGCCTGTCAAGGCACGTGTGAGCCCAGAAGACGGTAGATTTGTAAGACCCGTCTATTACGGTTACCGTAGGGGTTGGAGCGATACCTACCCGTACAAAACTATCGGGTTTCATGTTCATAAGATTGACGATGGGGTGAAGTGGAGAAGGAAAAAAGCGAGAGCGACCTATGTGAAGCCCGGTGGTTCGTTGGATGGCCTGGCGATGTTTGTGGGTTTGAACCAATCGTTTGCGTTGTCAGCGGCTGAGTTTCCTGAATTGAAACCAAACTCTATTTACTTTACAGATAATATCAGTACTACTTCGGATAGGGGAGATTGGCACGAGGAGATCCCTTGTTCTCAGAAATGGGTTGATAGGGCCTATGGCGGCCACGATCTTGGCATTTTCAATTATGAAGATAGGACCTTTTCGCCGCGCTATTATCCGTGTGATGTCCAGAGCATTAAAAGGATTGCGCCGGCACCTATCTGGATCACCCCAAGCTGATCACATGCATAATTAATTAGTTAGTTTTAAGAATTTAATAAATAATTCTTTTTGATTTTCTTCCAATTTATGTTTATATTATGATTATAAGTCATTTATGCATCAATTAGTGATTCAGTCGCCTTTGATTACTCCACCTCATGTCATGTCTTGCTGATTTTTAGCTCATCCTAGCTCTTTCCTCTTGAGTAAGCTTTTTTGTTATTTATTTACTTGTTCATTCATGTTTAGTAGAGCAACAAAAGAGGTACTGATAGAGAAGCCAAAATGCTCATGCATCAAATAATTTCCCTTCCAAATTCTAATGTCAAACTGTGGGCGTCAATTCTGGGATTCTCTGTTTGTCACTGGTTATATAATTTTCAAAATTACAAATATATATGGTACCATATATGATTTCAATGGCATGTAATGAGGATTGACTACTGTCTAGCTGACATTCCACTCTACTGGGGTTGGAGACTGGAGTTCTAATGGGAGACGAACTAAGTGTAGTCATTTTGAAATACACCATATAAAAGTTTGTCGAAGAGGTTGAATCAAGGTGACATTTCTTGGGTTCAATTTCTAGAGGTCATATCAGTGAGATTTGAACAACTAAAAGAGGTTAAAATCATTGTTGAGTTTAACAAGCTACACTGGTTTTATATGGAGTATGTTGAAAAGTTTGAAGAACTATGTTGATCCTTAAACAAGGGTGTTCTGAGAAGTATCTCATAGCTAGCTTTATCAGTGGGCTGTCAAAGGAAGTACATGCATTCATCACCATATTTAAACCTAATGCACTACAGCAAGCAATAGATCTGGGCAGGAACTAGTTAATTACCCTAGAAGCAATTACCAAAAAACTGAAGGGTCCTACCAGGTATACCACCAATCTCACACCCCACAAAAACACAGAAGAGACAACATATGGAACACAGAAAACAATCCACAATTTCACTCAAAAACCTCCAACCAAACTCTTAACCACTGGGGAAATGGCAGCCAGGAGGGAAAAGAGATTGTGCTATAATTGTGATGAGAGGTTCTCACCAGGGCACAGATGTAAGAGCAGGGTGAATTACATGATCATGACAGAGGAAGAAGAAATCACCTATCTAAATTCTGAAGAGATAGAGCCCCCCTGCAAACCTGAATTCATGGAAGAGGTACAGATGTCTGAAAATGCTATATCAGGGGAAGATGGTATTACCACAATGAGGGTGTTTGGAAAGGTAGGGTAACACAAGTTACACATCTTGATTGACTCAGGGAGCACTCTGAGTTTTATACAAGAAAAAACTGCAAAGCAATTAGGGTGTCATCTAAGCTCAGTAAAACCATTAATGGTAAAGGTAGCAAATGTCCACAAGATGGTGAGTACCCAGAGTGTAGAGAACTTTACATGGGAGATGTAGGGTCAACCATTTAGTTACTCATTGAAGTTATTGCAGAATGAAGGATGTGATCTCATATTAGGTGGGGACTGGCTTAAATCTTGCACACCCATTGAGTTGGATTATGCTAAAATGACCTTCACTGTCACACTTAGAGGCAAGAGGGTGAAGATTCAGGCCTTAACTTCTACAACAGAGTGCAAATTTATATATGGACCTTCCCTTAAAAAATGGTGCATGAAGAGGAATGTGCTCAAATTGAAGAAGTTTATTGGATGACTATGGGTAAAGGGAATCAGGAACCAAATCCTGGCATGGAGGCATTATTGGAGAAGCACCAGGATGTGTTTGAGGAACCATAGTGATTACCCCAGGGAGGGGCATTGAGCACCAAATCATTTTAAAGCCAGACAGTACCCCTAAACACCAATACCCATATAGGACAACACACAATCACAAGGAGGAAATTGAGAAACTGGTAAAGAACATGCTAGATGCAGAAACTATACAAGATAGCAAGGGCTCTTGCATCTCCTGTGATTTTGGCAAGGAAAAAAGATGCAACCTGGAGATTATGTGTTGATTACAGGTATCTAAATGGACTCACAATTAAGCATGATTACCCCAATCCTGTGATTGATGAACTACTGAATGAGTTACATGTAGCAAGGTACCTTTCAAGAATTGACCTAAGAAGTGGGTATTTTAACCAAAACACGGGTTCTTAACTGCTTTCAGTGCACACAATGGCCACTATGAATTTCTAGTTATGCATTTTGGTCTGTGCAATGCCCTTGCTACCTTTCAGTCACTCATGAACCAAGTCTTTAGAGAACAACTTAGAAAGAGTGTTTTAGTGTTTTTTTGATGATATCCTGGTATATAGTAAGACTTGGGGTGACCATTTGAGGCATTTAGAGGAGGTATTAATGTTACTAAGAAAAAACCAGTTATATGCCAAGAGTAGCAAGTGTAGTTTTGGAAAATTGGAGGTTGAATACTTAGGACACATCATCTTCCAAGCTGGGGTATCCACTGACCCCAGAAGATAACTAACATGGTTTCATGGCCTATACTTAAAACATTAAAACAACTCAGAGGATTTTTGGGATTAACTGGGTGCTACAAGAAGTTTATTAAGGGGTATGGTGCTATAAGTAGACCTCTAACTAACCTTCTAAAGAAGGATAAATTTGGATGGGATGAAGAAGCACAATCAGCTTTTAACGCTCAAGGAGGCCATGGTCACGAGCCCTGTATTGGCTTTACCAGATTTCTCAAAGCATTTTGTGCTAGAGACAGATGCTAGTGGAAAGGGAGTGGGTGCAGTATTAATGCAGGAAGGAAGACCTTTATGCCCCAAGAATCAAGAACTGTTAGTATATGAAAGGGAGTTTTTGGCAGTGCTTATGGATGTGCAAAGATGGAAACATTACCTACATGGGCAAGAATTTGTGATAAGAACTGATCAACAAGCTCTCAAGTACTTGTTAGATTAGAAGGTGATGACACCAGTCCAACAACAGTGGATAACCAAGCTGTTAGGTCTGGACTATGAGATACAATATAAGAAAGGGCTAGAAAATAGAGCAGATGATGCTCTATCAAGAAGGGATCAGGATGACACTAAGTGCTCTACCATTATTACCATTACTCCTAAATGGTCAGAGTTACACCAATGATGACATGTTCCAGAAAACTCTAGCTGCCAACACCATTGACCCAACTGCTTTTCCAGAACTCACTATCATTGGGGATCTTATAAGATACAAAGGCAGACTATGTGTGGGAAAGGATCAGGTTCTTAGTAGGGTAATATTGACAGCTCTGCATAATTCTCCCAATGCGGTGCATTCAGGGATACAAGGCACATATATGAGGGCAAAAAGGGGGTTTTATTGGTCAAATATGAAGGTAGATATCACACAGTGGGTAAAGGAGTGTGAGGTATGTCAGAGGAATAAGCCAGATCGTGGGGCTTATCCTGGGTTGTTACAACCATTGCCCATTCCAGAACAGGCTTGGAGTCATAGCTATATGGATTTTATTGAAGGATTACCCAAGGCACAAGGAAAGAATGTCATACTTGTAATTGTGTATAGGCTCTGCAAAATATGCTCACTTTTCCACCCTATCACACCCTTTCACTGATCTTACTGTGGCTACTCACTTTCTTGATACCATTTACAAGCTGCATGGGCTGCCATTACATATTGTCTCTGATAGAGACAAAATTTTCAACAACACCTTTTGGAAGGAGCTATTTAGGTTAATGGGTGTACAACTGAACATGTCAACTACATATCACCCCCAAATAGATGGTCATACTGAGAGGGTCAACCAGTGATTGAAAAACTACTTAAGGTGTATGGTGCATCATAACCCAAAGGGGTGGGTTAAGTGGTTAGCTTTAGCAGAATTTTGGTACAATACCAATTATCATACCAGCTTAAAAATAACTCCATTTGAGGCACTATATGGGTATACCCCACCTCTTACATCGGTGGGGCAGTATTTGGGAACTCAGAATGAAGATGCAAGACAGTTAGTAAACCAAAGGGAGACAGCTAAGCACATTATCAGAGAGAATCTACTGCAAGCACAACAAAGAATGCAAGTAAATGCAGACAAACATAGAAAATAATGCAATTTTGAAATTGGGGACAAGGTATTTCTTAAATGACAGCCTTTTCGACAAAATTCAGTCTCTCTCAGGAAAAACCTCAAATTATCTTCTAGGTACTATGGCCCTCACACAATTTTGGAGAAAGTTGGGAAAGTTGCTTACCGTTTGGATCTGCCAGAGGGGTCGCGCATACATCTAGTCTTCCACATGTCCTTGCTCGAATTAAGGGTCGTGCCAAATGTTTCCACCACCGTTGACCTGTCGATCACCACACCAGATGGGGAATTTCAGGTTGAACCCATCGCTACTTTAGATACTCGAAACATCACCAGGAATGGTGCTACCATCTCACAATTATTGATCCAGTGGGCTAACACAGCACCACATGAAGCTACCAGGGAGGATATCAAATTTATTCAAAAAAAATCCCCAGTTTCGATCCTTGGGGTCAAGGAACAACCGATTGGGAAGGTATTGTCATGAACACAGATGCTACGGGTTGGTGGGATAGAATTGGGATAAGAGCAAACCCTAATTCAAATGAAGAAAGTGATAAAAGGGGGATCTTGGGAATGTGCAAGACGGGCTACGAATTTATGGATGAAAGGGCGGATATGGGCACCAGGACAGGCAAGAGTGATGGGTCGGATATTATTAGATAGGGTTGGGCTTGAAGATTTAATTATTTTGTGGGCCAATTATTATAGTTAGGTTTGGGCTTGGGAACTTAGTTATTTTGTTATGCAAAAAGCCCAAAGTGTGGGACTTCCTAGAAATGGGTATATTAGTGATTTTAATTAAGTGGTACTAGCCACATGTTGATATATGAAGGAGAAGAATACAAAAAATGAGGCAAGCAATTATAATTTCATCATCAGATTCTTTCTCTCTCCCTCCTCTCTCATCTACCTACTTCCTCCCCAATCATTCTTGTTCTAACAGTTTACATTCCAATTAATACAAATTAATCACAAAAATTACATAAAAAACAAGTAAAACACAACATAAATCTACTTAGTCACCTTTTTAATTATCCAAAATATGTTTCAATATATCAATGATAATATTAATACTTATTTCTCTATTCTATTGTATATATATTCTTGTCTTTCTATCATGTTGTCGAGCAGGTCTAGGCCTGTCTTTGCATATCTCTTGATCCCTATAGTCTATCATCCGTTAATCCTTATAAAGTGTGAAATTCTACAACCTCGGTTGAAATCCAGTCCAACACTCATGTAAATCTAAATTCCTCTCCTTCTTAGATCTCTCAAAATTCCACCATATGTCTTCAAAATCAACTCATCTCTAATCAAATAATTCAAATTACTTGCTATGAAAGTTGCAACTTTGTATAACCATAAGGGCCTATGGCATAGAAGACTATCTCTCTGGAACCACTGAACCTCCTTGTTTTCTTGAAGGTTCCTTAAATCTTAAGTTTTTAAACTAGATATGGCAAGATTAATTGCTTACCTCATGGCTGCTCTCTTCTCTATTTGAAACCTCCTCACTATGATGGTAGGTCATGAATCATCCAGCGAATTTTGGGGAACTCTTGAGAGAAACTTCCCAAGTCAGACTGCAACAAGGAAAATGCAATATAAACTGCATCTCTCCTCCATCAAGAAAGGTGCTATGAGCATCAGAGATTATGTGAACAAGGTGAATACATGTTGTGATATGTTGGCCTCTACTGGTCAGCCCATTTCTGAAGAATATCAAGCTATGCACATACTTACTAGTCTAGGAGGAGATTATGATCCTATTCTTGTTCCAGACACCAAAAGAATTAAATTTCTTACTCTAAGAGAGGTGTTGCCTATGTTGCTCAGCTATGAAACCACACTTGAAGTAGGCAACAACACAAATACCACTGAATTTAGGGATTATTGTATAATTAGGGTTGATTTTAGGGATTATTATATAGTTAGGGTTGAATTTATGAATTATTATATAATTAGGATTTAATTTAGGAATATTATATAATTAGGGCTGAGTTTAGGAATTATTGTATAATTAGGATTTAATTTAGGAATTATTATATAATCAGATTTAATTTAGAAATAATTATATAATTAAGGTTTAATTTAGGATTAATTATATAATTAGGGTTTGATTTAGGGATAATTATTTAATTTGGGTTTGATTTAAGAATAATTACATAATTATGGTTCGCCAGTTCAATTAGAGTTCGATTATGCAATTAGGGTTCGTTAATGTTCATTAAGGGTTCAATCATGCAATTATCTTTTAAAGTGTTCTCCTCCCTGAATAAGTAAGGCCCCGTTAGTTAAATGTCGTGTGATCGGGTGTATTAATTTAATGAATGTTATGGTTCAATTGTGATTGATTGATATTGTGATTAGTTGGGTAGACGTCGGTGATGACGTGGTGTACGGCGCTGGCCGGAAGCTTTCGTCCCTTCAATAATGATTTTCAAAATTATTTTAAAAAATGATGGTTGTTTTAAAATGTTTTAAATTGTTGGTGATTGGTGTTTTGAAATATTATGGTGATCGGTACGTGGATGTTATGTTTAACATATATGTTATTTTGTAGATATTTTTTACATGTTGTGATTTATTTGTTGATATATACACCTGAGATGACGTGGCTTAAGGTGCCGACCGGGAGTTTTCGTCCCTCCAACAACGGGGTTTAAAATAATTTTGATTCACAATATAATTTTTCTTTCTACACTCAAACAATATACCTTAAACTCGTTTGAGATTTAGTATTTAATAGATAATTTGATACTAAATCCCGAATTGTCTACTTGTTTGGACAGTTTGAGAGCGTGACTGTAATATGGCTTATCTTATGTGTATGATTTTATTTTTTGCTGATATAAAGATTTTGGTTCAGTAGCTCTCTTTTGTTCTCGGGTGCACTGTAATATATGTGTACTTAGAGAATTAAAGGGAGATGCTGCAGAAATTATTAGTCAACAAAAATTCATATACTAATACGGCGTATTACTGGAAAATCACGTTTTCGATTGAGATAGGGCCCTTACCAAAAATTCAATCATATCTAGCCACCCTCACGCTGCCGTTTTTCAATAAATCAATATAACAATCGTATAATGATAGGATGAGTTCCGATCATAGTTGGATGTACAAATGAATCGTCAACGATTTCTTATCCTCACAATTCGTGGATTGAGTCGAGAGCTTTATTAAATTTGCTCAAGCACATTTCGGACATAGGGCGGAGAGAGGTTGAAGTGTCCTTGTAATCTTAGTAGATGTAGGAATCATAGGTTTTCCGACATCAATGAAATTAAGTACCACTTGGTTAGACACAGATTCAAGCCGAATTACTATATATGGATTTATCACGAATAAAGTCAGCCCGTCACCTCTGGGCCATCATGATTTTCACGCTGGAGGACCCTCTTACATCGCTTCTGAAGAATCAACAAACGCGTACATTAATATAGTTCAACATGCAGCTGGTCCTGATTTTGATTTAGTTGCCGATATGGAAGGGTCGGCGAACCCTGAAACTCAAAATTTTCACGACATGTTAAAAACTGGAAATCAGCCATTGTATTCGGGGTGCGAGGGACATATTCAGTTGTCATTAGTTTCCCGTCTCATGAATTTGAAGTCAGAGAATCACATGTCTCAGAAATATTATGATCAATTGTGTGAATCAATTAAAGAGATTGTATTGAAAGACAATCTCGTACCCGATAACCTGTACAACAGTAAGAAGTTGTCAAGGGGTGTGTGCTTACCGGTCGAGAAGATAGATTGTTAAAAAAATAATTGTATGATCTATTGGAGAGACGATTCTGATTTGACAATCTGCAAATTATGATGAACCTCGGTTTAAACCCATTTCTTAAGGCAAAAGAAAACGATAGAAGGCTCGCGTCCGTACAAGAAGATGTACAATTTTCCATTAACTCATTGTCTGCAAAGGTTGTACGCATCTAAGACAACAACAAAAGATATGAGGTGGCATGCTGAACACGTGGTTGAAGATGATGTTATACGCCACCCACCCGACTCAGGAACTTGGAAAATTTTCAACTAAACTCATCCAGATTTTGCGGCTGAAACTAGAAACGTGAGGTTGGGTCTTTGTACAGATGGTTTTCAACCATTTAGAAGTTTTGGCGCACAATATTATCGTGGCCTGTCATAGTTACACCCTACAACTTGCCTCCGTGGATGTTTATGAAAGAGCTTCATGTTACTCAGCATTCTTGTACCAGGGCCAAAGAATCCGAAAGACAAATTCGATGTATTTCTACAACCTTTAATCGTCGAATTGAACCAGTTGTGGATGGTTAATAGAAAATGATAATGATAATGATAATAATAATAATAATAATAGAAAATGTTGTACTTCCACAAAAGTAAACAATACTTTTTGGGCAACACTCTTGTTAAACTGTACTAACGGATCATCAGTTAGACCAAATTTTATATAAATACATTATAGTGCAAAAATCAATACATCATACTACAAAAATCAATGCATCATAACACGAGTCAAAGATTTATGAAAAAATAATATTTCAATACAAAAATCAATACATCACGTAAAAATCAATAAATTATAGTATCGTGTCATATGACTTACACATCCAGTTAATCTAGCCTAATAAAAATTTTTGCCATACTTTTTTTAAATGGCATGAAATTACTGCAAGCCCATACTATTTAGGTACGGATGGGACACTTCATTGCGGTGTACAATTACAAATAAATCGATTTTATAATTCGTTGGGGGTGCACTTAAATAGGCAATTTCAGAATAATTTAGGTGCCAATAGCCCAACCTTGGTAAAATTTACGCGGGTAACTGGGCCTAGGGTAAATAAAAGGGATCTAGAAGAAGACTGCGCGTCAGTATCTAATCGACAATCGACAATGGCTTCCTCTGTTATTCGGTTGAACGGAAATGGTATTCTCAGATTTCTATCTCCTCCTTCTTTCGTCCGCCGTGTTCGGATGTTAAGCGCCGCCATGAGCAGCAGCGCTAATCCATCACCATCAAAAACATCAGCGTCGCCATCGCCATGGCTCATGCTGCCACCAAAGGCCGGGGACAATATGGTTTACAAACTCTACAACCTATCAGACTACAGAGTAAGGAGTTTGAAGGCCGAATTACCAGACTTCAACAACGACACCGTTTTGGTGGGATCTTCACATGGCTGGCTAGCTTTCTTCAACCGTCGCAATAATCACTTGTTTCTCACAAATCCCATATCCGGACGCCGCTTAAACCTCCCGCCCATCGACGCAATCCCAAATCCCGAAATCACTTTGAGAGACTGCTGTGGGACCGCAACCAAGCTCATGCTCCCATGCTCCCCCGTATCCAAGCTCATACTCTCATGCTCTCCCGAACATGATCATGATTGCCGCGCCATGGTGACTTTCGGTCCCAGTGACAGGCTGGCCTTCTGCTCACCGGGCCACAGCGCCCACTGGACTCCTATCGGCGATTTGCTGTTTCCCGGAAAATATTATGTGGACTTGGACAAGGACAAGGACAATAACGACTTATTCTATTACGCGAGGCCTTACGAGGATTTTGTTTATTGCAACCGACGAAAGCTCTTCAGCTGCATCACCCAGTTCTGGATTGATCTCCATTGTTGGAGACCCGGCAGTCAGTTCGAGATTAATCTCAATCCTTTGAACCCTGGCGGTGATCAGACCCATCTGGAGGACTGGGATCTTCATGTTGACCCTCCAAGATCAACAATTTGTAATTGGTTGTCGCGTCTCAAGATTCACGGCGGTGAGCAATGCTCTTGGTTGAGGGAAAATGAGACGCTCCTACTATCGTGCACGCAGATACCATACCTTGTATTCGACGAGCAGAGCAACGATAACCAATTACCCTTCATCGTGATACGGTTTGTTGTTAATGATGACAAGACCGTTGGTTTCTCTGTTCTTAAAGTTGAGTCGGAGGATAAGTTGAGAATCGTGGACTCGTTGGATGGTATAGCCGTGTTTGTTGGGATGAACCACACGTTTGCGGTGTCGTCTGCGGCCGAGCTTGGGCTTAAGCCCAATTCCATTTACTTCACGGATGCTGCTAAAACACGCCTTACTCCTCCCACGTACCACGGTGATATTGGGATCTTCGATTATGGAAACAAGACTGTCTCTTCATGCCTGGGACCCTCTTATAGTTATTTCTCTCGTGATGATGAAACCTTATCGACACCTATATGGTTCACTCCGAGCGATCATTGATTTGAAGAATTTAGTGATGATTTTTTATTTTATTTTAAATCGTATTGTGAGTATTGTTAGAATGGTAGTACTCTGTTTTAACAAATATTTGCTGGTTTTTATCGAACATGTTTATAAGCATTAATAGAATTCTTGATTACGTCATTCTTTCTTTCTGTGTTCTCATAGTTACTTCCACCATCCATTTCTTTAACATTGAATGACTCAGAGGTTTAATTAAATAGCCTAATTGATCAGTGTGATTAGTATTATCTTTATGACTTGTTAGAAACACAAACAAAGCATCGATTGTATAAACACCAAATCCGTAAGAACAATTTTTTTATCGCTTAGTTATCACAACCTTGCTAAGTATGGCGAGATGAGACGAGAACGAATCAACTCTAACCCTACCCTAACTATCATTCTTATTCTTTTTATTCGATTTGATTTTTACCTAAAAAAATAAAGCTAATCCTGTGGTTCATCTGTATGGAAAGGAATAGCGTAATGTACAAGGGACAAACGTTATTGATAACTCGTAAACAACACAAAAATAAAATCGATGCATCAACAACTTTAATATTCACTTTCTTCGCCATCGAGTTATTTGACCTCAAATCACTCCTCATAACTAGTTTTACAACCAGTTGTGCCATGATTCCTTTTTCACAGATTTGGACTGATAAGCTAGAAACACAGTGCACACTTATCCATACCAAAAGCACAAGACTGCAAGTAAGAAAACGCCAACTCGAACGAGAAGCACTACAATATCATTGGCAAAGCAGTCTTTGCCTCGGCCGTGGCAAAGTTTTTCCCAATGCAGACTCGAGGACCCCAGCTGAATGGTATGATGGAGAATTGGGTCTTTGCTGCGCATTTGAATTACTTCACATCGTCACCCCAAATCTTGAGAACATGATGGAGCACGCCTACTAACAACGTCAACTGTACCTTAACCGGTAAACCATGTCACCCAATTTCACCTTCTCTGCAAGGGCTCAAATAATCAAAGGTGTTGGTGGATACATCCTTAGAACATCACTGAGAATCATGGTTACCTGCAAAACTGAAATTGCACTCTAATAGTTTTAAAGGTACATAGAAAAACCGGGTGGCGATGTAAATGCAGTCACAGAGGATGAGTATACTGATTTCCACTTTGAAGTGAAAAGAGATTCTTTAGGGGTATTTTGGAAAGAAATCAAAATTTATAATTTATAATATTAGAAACATATTTGTTCATCCACGGAAGAAACTCAAAAATTACTTCAAACTTTTAATGTTATGAGAAAAGAAGTAAAGAAACTAAAAGGTGAGCCAATTCTCAAGCCTCTTTTGTTTGGCGGCTTGAAAAGATATCAAAATTACTAACTTGATTTTATTTTCACATACTTTTTTCCATAACAAATTTCTCTACCATGTCTTTGTATATCATAGGGAGAGATTCTTTGATCAATGTGCTTTGATGACAATTGACAAACTCTTTTATAGTGCATTTTGGCCGGCTCGTTTCCAGAAAATTTGGTCTCTTTGCTTACGCACTACACACACACACAAAAAAAAAAACCGCTTTGCCGACGGCCATATCCGTCGGTAAATCACTTACCGACGGATAACGGACGTGGGCGAAACCTTTATAGGTAACTTCACTTGTCGACGGATTTCTCAACCCGTCGTCAAGTACCGGCCGGGGCTTTCCAATGGACACTGTCGCCGGTAAGCCGCCGTCGGGATTCCTATATTTTTTTTTTTTTTGAATTTACCAACGGATATTATGCCCGCCGGTAATTAATAAATTAATTAAATCAAAAAAATGCCGACGGCGTCCAAGCCGTCAGCAGCATTCTTCCCTTAGTTCTCTAAATACACATATATTTCAGTGCACCTGAAAACAAAAGAAAGATATCTCCTCTTAGTTCTCTATGTACACATATATTTCAGTGCACTCGAAAACAAAAGAACGATGCGTTCGAAATTTCAAAGTCAACATAACACATACTCATAAGATATAATCATACTACACCACATTCTCAAACTGCCCAAAAATGGGACAATTTGAAATTTAGTATCAAACTCTCTATTTGATACTAAATACCTCTGTTCTAAAAATCGCACTAGGCGCCACCAATCCACCTACGATTTTCGAAAATCGGCCAAAGAAATTGGCGGGCGCCCCGGGCGCTGCCTAGGCGCCCTCCGCGCCAAGCCAGTTTTTTTTTTGTTTTTTTTATTTAAATTTTTCTGACCTAAAACGACATCGTTTTGGGGCCTATTTTTTGATTATTTTGATTTTGTAATGTATGATATGATATTATTATTTAACTAATGAACTTATGGATTTGATTTTGTTTTGAACTTTGAATTAAACAATAGTTTTAAACTTGTAGATTGTAACTTGTGATCATTACTTTTAGTTTTGAATTGTTATGAATTTTATTGTGTAGCAGGTGGTATGTTGAACTATTAAATGGTTGGATGTAAATCAAGGTATTTATTCTCAAATTCTAGACCCCGCCTAGGCGCTATGCACTAGCCTGACGCCTTATCAGCCGCCTAGCGATTTTTAGAACAGTGCTAAATACCAAACGGGGGTCTAAGGTACGTATTCTAAAAGGAAACAATTCAAACTTTAGTATCAAACTCTCTATTTAATATTAAATCGAATTAAACGAGTCGAAAATACCTATTGTTCTTACTATATTAATCATACAAAATTTAAAACAATAATATCAAACACAACAATAATCACCAAACGCAAATATAATATACAATATACATTTTTTTAAAATTCGGCCTATCACCACGGCCTTCCTATGCATGTACAATATAAAATAAAATATACGACATGAATCACAATATATATAAATTCGATAATGTAATAGGATAATCTAAATTATGCCTAAATTCAATAAAAACGACACCTACATTTCTAGTTATATGTGATTATACCCTAATCTTTTAAATATTAACTAATTTACCCTTAAACTATGACTAAATTCGAAACTGGCCTTAATTATCCAATTAGATACGATCAAATCCTAATTGTTAAAAAAATAATATTAAAAACATATTTTAATATTTTGTTTTTAATTAATTTGAAACATAATATTTTTATTTTTATTTATAAAAAAAATCAGAAAATTTAATTTCTATTTTTACTTCATTCAAAATTATTTTACACAACTAAAACAAAATAAATAATAAACATAAATTTTAAATAGAAAAAAATAGAAAATTTCAAAAAAGCTTACAATCTCGAATTCAATTAAATCAAACCCTAAATCTAGAATCATTCACAATTGAATAAATCAAGCCTAATTCCTAAATTGAACCCCCAATTAAGTTTCTCAAAACCTAATTCTTAAATTCAAACCCTAAACCAATCGTAATTTGAAATCATAAATCATAAATTGAATCATACCCTAATTACTGAATTACAAATCAAATTAAATCAAAATTAAAAATTAAAAATAAACATTCAATTTGAATTAAAAGGCTAGCATACCTTAATAAATGACAGTGGCGGTATTCCGGCGACGCTCTGACGGTGGTGGCGGTCGCTTCGTTCTCCCTTTCCTTCTCGCGCTTTTTTTTTGTTGTTGTTGGTTTGTTGCTGTGCGAATGAAACAGTCTGCAGCACTGCTGCAATTTTATTAAGTGTACCGACGGACACATTTCTATCGGTAAATCTGCTGAGAAAAATAATCTGGCATTTTCGACGGACATAATCCGTCGGTAAATAAAAAGCGGCGTTGCCGACGACTTCCAATCCCTCGGCAAATGAAATTCGATTTATTTTTATTTTTTAAAAACTTGCCGACGGACATATTCCGTCGGCATATTGGGCGGGCTTTATTGCCGCCAACTTCAACTTTCCGACGACAAATCTATCGAGGGGCTACGTCCGTTGGCACACCATCGATAATAGTGGTCGTCGGGAGGGCTGTCGGTATTGTCGGACTTTATTGATGATAAGCTAATAAATTATTGCACACCAAATGCTACAATGTTATGGAATTCTAACACCCTTTAATTGTCTATGCTTTCATAAAAATTAGAAATGAGTGAAAATAATGATTAAAATTATTAGAAAATAAGAATGAAGATTTGAAATTGTGAATTGATGAAAATGCAGTGATTGAGATTAATTTAATATAAAAAAAATAGTAGAATGATCGGTAATTAAAGTATGTGAGTGAATAAATTATAAACTTTATGGAAAATAATATAATAATGATTAATGATTGAATTATTTATTGTAAAAAATGAATTAAAATGATTGATGTAAGAAAAAAATGAGAATAAGTTAAAATAATAACAATCTGGAATATTCAGGAAAAAGAAAATCTTAAATTAAAAAAATATTAAAATAAAAACATAGGGAATGTTAGATTTGTAATTTGCTTGCTCTCTTTGAGGGTACATAAATTTGAAAAAACTAAGTAAATCATGTATTATACGATGCGAGGTTCTTGACACGCATCGTACCAAAGTTTCTTTGATTCGACAACAATGCTAATTAAATTTTGTTGCATAAACAAGTTTTTAATCTTTCATATTCCTTGAATCCAAAACAAGGATTTTTGAACAACGAAAAAACAGTTCAAATATTTACGATTAAGAAGTACTAGATTCTTTTTGAAGGAAGAAATAATGGTGGAATACCAACAAGCATGTATTATTGAATTGATCCAATAGTACCCAACGTTTTGGGAACATCTATGTTAGAGATTATATTTAGAAATCTTTGTAATTAGAGTTTATTACGATTCCATTACGATTCTTTCCATACTTGTATCCCCCATACTTATATAAATAGAGGATTGATGGAGAGTCCGATTGGGCACTCAATTAACCAAATCAGGTATTATTACATGGTATCAGCCAAATTAGGAAACTAGTCTTTTTTCTTCCTTTCTCGATCCAATGGCCAACGACGATTTGTTCCCACCAACCACCTCCTCCGTTGCCCCTTCATCAACTTCAGCCTCGAGTTTTCACTCGGTTACGAACATTCGTAATCAAATTCCTCTTATCCTTGATCTTCAGAAAGTTCAATATCCCACTTGGGCCGAGCTTTTCCAAATCAACGCTCGCGCTCACAACGTGATTGATCACATTGATGGGTCCCCGCGTTCGAACGACATATCCGATGCTAAATTAGTGAGGATCTATGGAACAATTAGTGAGGACCTTCTCTTCACCGTCATCAAAGTCGGCTCCATCACTCGAGAGGCTTGGTTCCGTGTTAAGGGCATCTTTCATGATAACCACACCGCTCGCTCTGCCGATCTCGAGAGTCGCTTCATCAATGCCCGACTTGTCTCGTTTTCCTCCGTCTCCGCCCACTACCAACATCTCAAATCATTGGCCGATCAACTTGAAGACGTTGAGAGTGTCGTCAGCGAGCAATGCCTAGTCCTACAACTCATCAATGGTCTGTCTCCACAATACGACACCATCGAAAGCATCATCAGTCAGACTACACTGCTGCCCTCCTTCTCGGTTGCTCGTAGCATGCTCACACGGGAAGAATTACGTCGGTGTCACCAATCAGAAGGGACTCAGGCCCTCGTCGTCGCTGGCTCATCATCGAGCGCTACCAAATCGTTGACGCCAGGCTCCGACAACACCTCCCATTGCAGCTTCAACAGCCGTGGCCGTAGGCGCGGCCGCAAGTACACCAAAAACAGCATCAACGCAAACAAAGTCGAGTCGACGCCACTATCCTCCAATCACAACCGCCAACTAGGCACTGCTGCACACAAGCAGTAGTTCATCTTGCCCCAACAAGGCTATTAATGGCCGCCGGGGTGGACCCCACCACTGTGCCCATATCCCACCGGCCAAACGCAGCGCCCCTGGGCTCCAACGAGATAACCACCAGCCGCTGGCCAGGCATTCTTAGGCCCGCAGCAGTACTCGGCTGACCCGCCCCACACATTAAGCACCATGTCAGTACAACAGCCCTCCGACACATGGTACATGGATGCCGGGGCGTCTTCCCATATGACCGCGGAGTCAGGTAACCTTAGTACCTATTTTAATTCGAGCACTCTATCACCTGTTTATGTCGGTAATGGTAATACAATTCCAGTTGTTGGTAAAGATTCTGCAAACCTAAATACATCCCCACCCTATTACCTCCACAATGTCCTACACACTCCCAACATTGTCAAAAATCTCATTTCTGTTCGATAATTTACTATTGATAATATACACTTTTGTGGAATTTGACCATGTTGGCTTTTCTGTGATGGACCTCCAAATGGGGAAAACTAAAAGGAGATGTAATAGTCTTGAGGATCTGTACCCGGTCACCTCCAACAAATTGCCGACCTCCGCCCTTGTTGCTTCCCAACCTCCACCTTGGCACGATCGACTAGGTCATCTGGGAGATCATGTATTCGATATTCTCAAGCGCCGAGATTTTAATTTCAATAAAGCCTCATGTTCAGCCATTTGCTCTTCTTGTCAGATTGCTAAACATAAGAGACTACCGTTTTCACATTCTGTTTCTGTTACTTTTAGACCTTTTGATATTATTCACATTGACATTTGGACTTCCCCGATAGCTAGCACTAGTGGTTTCAGATATTACTTGATATTTTTTGATGATTTCTCTAATTTTGTTTGGATTTTTCCCCTTAAACACATATCTGAAACTACAATAAATTCATGCTTTTTCATGCCATGGTTAAAACTCAATTTAGTATTAATATCAAAACTTTTCAGTGTGACATGGGTGGTGAATTTGATAATCAATCTTTTCTTCGTTTTTGTGATCAAAATGAAATATTAATGCGCTTTGCTTGCCCTTAAACTTCTCCACAAATGGGAAAGCCGAAAGAGCCCTTCGCACCCTTAACGACATTACCCGTACCTTGCTCACACATGCCTCCCTTCTCCTCGTTTTTTGGTTGAGGCCTTACATATGACCACTTACTTTCATAATATTCTACCATCTAAAGCCATACGAAACAACAAACCCACCTTTATCATATACCGTCGAGAACCCACATACTCACACCTTTGGACTTTCGGGTGCCTATGTTACCCAAACACGTACGCCACAGCCCCCACAAACTGGCTTCTCGGTCGATCCCATGCCTTAACCTTGATCCTTCCTCCAACCACCGTGGCTACCGTTGTTTGGTTCTCGGGTCTCACAAAGTAATTATCTTTCGACATTTTCTGTTTGACGAGAAAACCTTTCCGTTTGCCACACATACAGTGCCTGATTCTAAATCCCACAAAGACATCCCATTGTCCAATCCCTCGCATTTCCTCCTTGACTTTCTCCACCAAATCAACCCGCGAGCCCGTCGATCGACACCGAGCATCGACGTCGTGTCAACACAACCCAGCTTCCTGCGTCGATCGACTAACACATCGACGCCCATGTCGATGACCTCTCTATCCAGCCCGTCGATCGACACCGAGCATCGATGTCGTGTCGACACAACCCGCTGCCTGCGTCGATTGACAAACCCATCGATGCCCATGTCGACGGACTCTCTATCCAACCCATTGATAGGTTGTCGATCGACACCGAGCATCGACGCTATCTCCTCATCTCCTCTTCTCCGCCACAGCCCGTCATTCCATGACAACCCATCGTCAAACCGTGATTATTAAACCTAACCCTCGATACAATCTTTTAGTCTCATCCCCCACCATCTCGCCTCTCCCCATCTCTCCTATCCGTGCCCTGCAGGACCCTAACTGGCAAGCTGCCATTAAAGATGAATTGAGTGCTCTTATTGAAATGGTACTTGGGACTTAGTTCTGAGGCCACCGGGTGATAACATTATTCGTTGTATGTGGTTACTTAAGCATAAGTACAGGTCTGATGGCACGTTGGAAAGGCACAAGGCTCGCCTCGTTGTTAACGGAAAGTCCCAACAGGTAGGCATAGACTATGATGAGACTTTCAATCCTGTAGTGAAGTCGACCACAATCCGCGTTGTTCTAAGCATAACACTCTCACAGTCTTGGCTTATTCACCAGTTTGATGTCAAGAGCGCTTTCCTACACGGTTCTCTCCAAAAAACGGTGTGTATGCATCAACCTCCGAGTTTCTATGACAACCAACGACCTAATTATGGTTGTCTACTTCGCAAGTCCCTCTACGGCATGAAGTAGGCCCCACGGGCTTGGTACCATAGGTTTCCCTCGTATATTTACAGGAATGGGTTCAGTGGAAGTCAGAGTGACCACCCATTGTTCATCTACAGCTCCCAAGGTGACACTGCACTCTTGCTCTTGTATGTTGACGACATATTACACCCCTTATTCGACGGCTTACTCTCATGCTAGGCAAAGAATCTGCCATGAATGATCTCAGGCCATTGAACTACTTTCTTGGTATTTCAGTCACCAGAAATCAATCCGGTTTATTTTTATCTCAACAGAAGTATGCCATGGAGATTATTGATCGTGCCAAGATGTCAACTTGCAAACCAGTCGACACCAAGTTCAAGCTCGCCGCTGGGATGGGTCTTCCGATCTCTGATCCGTCTACTTGCCGTAGCCTCGTCGGTGCACTCCAGTATCTCACTTTCACGCGACCCGACATTGCTTACGCCATTCAGCAGAATATGCCTTTTCATGCATGATCCGCGAGAGCCACACTTCCAAGCTCTCAAATGGATTATCCGGTACATCCATGGCACACTTGATCTCGGCCTTCAGCTCCAGCCGTCCTCCGTCTCCGCTCTCACTGCTTATTCCGACGCCGAATGGATCGGGTGTCCTGATACTCGTCGCTCCACTTTTGGGTACTGTGTCTATTTTGGTGATAGTTTAATATTATGGTCATCCAAACGTCAACCCATTATCTCATGGTCCAGCGCAGAAGCCAAGTACCGAGGTAGCCAATGCCGTTGCCGAGACCTGTTGGTTACATAACTTACTCTGTGAGCTACGTGTTCCTCTTCAGCGAGCTACCATTATCTACTGTGACAACGTCTCCGCCGTTTACCTCTCATCTAATCTGGTGCAACATCAGCGCACCAAGCATGTCGAGATTGACCTCCACTTCGTGCGTGAGAAGGTAACTCTTGGACAAGTACGAGTTCTACATGTGTCGTCGACTCATCAGTATGTCGACATCTTCACTAAAGGGCTTCCTTCTCCTTTTTTTGGACTTTCGGTCTAGTCTTTGCATCCGTTCAGCTCCCGCTTCGACTACGGGAGAGTGTTAGAGATTATATTTAGAAATCTTTGTAATTAGAGTTTATTACGTTACGATCGTTATGATTCCGTTACGATTCCATTACGATTTTTTCCATACTTGTATCCCCATACTTATATAAATAGAGGATTGATGGAGAGCCCGATTGAGCACTCAATTAACCAAACCTGGTATTATTACAATCTAGTGCCAGAGTCACTAATTGTTAAGTAGCCAATCCTGGACTATTAAATTATAATAGATGTTTTTTCAATAAGTAAATTAATTGAATTACACAGTTCAAGTGCAACACACATAATTAAATGTTTGCTTCAAAGTAACTGTGCAATTTAACAATTCATTTTTCTTCAATTTTGTTCTTGCACGTTCAGTTGGAATGTGTGCGATGAAGGGGCTACAAATGTAGAGTCTTTACATTATTACATTGCAGGCCAATGGGCCACATTAACATTCAACTAGTTAATTTGACTTCTTGTTAATCCTATTACACATCATGGGCTTTGCAAAAAGTAACTAACAAGAAACAATGTTAAACATAACTATACAACGCAGCCAATACCTGCAAACGAGCCTTAATATAAGTACAATTTCAAGAAATGCATGCTAAAAGAATGTCGTCAATTCTTGATAGCATCAAACTATGGGTCGATATTTTATTTTATTTTATTTTATTTTATTTTATTGGTAGTAGTAGTAGTATCACCCTTTCTTGATGATCATTTTCTGACAACAAGCATGACTTTTTTCGAGTTTGCAGAAAATGTCACTACCTGCTTATATTGTTCAGAAAACATTTCCAAGAACAAGTCTGATCTGATGTGTGTATGCATACCGTATGAGTGTGTGGAACGAACCTCCCTCTCGATTTACTCATAATATAAAATGACAGATAAAAACTTTAAAAGAAAAAAAAAAGGGACTGAATCTACATGGCTCATGTCCAAGTCAACCAGAATGAACGAATTAGTCCACCTTTTTGGTGCCTTTGTCCTTGTCATGGCCCGAAGAAGCGCATATCTCTTCTTCTTCATCTCCCTCGTGGCTCATTCCTGGACATGGGATCGGGTGGATCTTTGGTTCGTATGTTTGAGTAGCAAGATAGTTCAAAGCCGAAACAATATCAGTAATGGCTGGCCGCAAGTTGGGCTGCTCTTGGATGCACATTGCAGATATTGCTAGTGCTTGGTACAACCCTCTCATCGGATATTGACCTTCCAGCGCGGGGTCCGCCATTTTATGAAATTTCTTACGGTCCTTGAACAATGGTTTCGCCTGCAAAAATAATTAAACGATTAGTTTTCGGATACACTTCTTCACCCTTCGCTACAAAAAGATTTTACTAGTTACCGACAGAATTTACCGACCGACATTGTTTCGCTACTAAATTTTATAATTATCGACAGAATAAAAAATATTCCTCCCCTCCAACTAATAGTGACAAATCACCAACAATTTTGCAATTTACGGACAAAAATATTGTAGTTATTCAGCGACGTTTTAGATTTTGGAGACAACAATTTTACTAACAATTTACCGACAATTTTTCTGTAGGTAAATTGATTTATTCTTGTAGTCCTTCTATAATACATATGATCAATCACTAATTCTATCACGTTTAGATGATAAAATAGCGGGAAAATATATCCAAGCATATAGATGACCAAATACAGGGCAGGCTATATTTTGGGAAAAAGAAAAGTCCTTTTTTACTTTGTTGATACAACAATGTAAAAAACTCGTACCCATTCGACTAGATTTTGCTCGGAGCCATTTCTTCTAGTGTCGATAGCCCTCCTTCCCGTGACAATTTCCAAAAGAACGACGCCGAAGCTATAGATATCTGACTTGAACGTAAGTTGTCCAGTCATGGCATAGTCAGGCGCACAGTAGCCGTAAGTGCCCATCACTCTGGTGGAAACATGTGTTTGATCCCCACAGGGGCCCACCTTCGCTAAACCGAAATCAGACAGTTTAGGAAAATACCCCTCCCCGAGCAAAATATTGGAGCACTTCAAATCACGGTATATCACCGGTGGGTCCATCTTGTTGTGCAGATACTCCAATCCTTCTGCTGCACCAGCCGCTATCTTTATCCTAGTGTTCCAATCCAGCAACTCTTTCTTGTGTCGAGGGCCTACAAACAAGAATTCACGATGAGAGGCCATGTAAAAAATCCTTTTTTTTTTCGGGGGGATAAAATCGAGAAACGTGGATAACTAATTAATTACCGTGCAAATGGTCCTCCAAAGAACCGAGTGGCATGTACTCATAGACTAACAGCCTCTGATCTCCTTCGGCACAATAACCGATTAGCTTCACAAGGTTAGGGTGTTTAGCGTTGCTTAATGTTACAACTTCGACCACAAATTCTCTAATCCCTTGACACCCGTTGCGATCTAATTGCTTGATAGCCACAATCTGCACCATACCCAACAAATGAAGCAATTAGATTATCGGAAATGCTTTTCTGCAGTGTACATTAGATAATATTACTCGATATACATCCAACTGACCTGACCAGTATCAGGCAAGTGACCTTTGTACACTTTTCCAAAGCCACCCTCGCCTAGAAAGTAATCTGCCTTGAAATCCTCTGTGGCAGCAACTAATTCGGCCAAGGCGAATTTCCGAGCATTGAATGTCAAGCCCTTATTGGTCTCCGCATCAGAATTAGGAGGAGGAGGCCTCAAACTATCACCACACGCGCTCGCCCTGTTCACCACGGGAGGACGAGACACTTCAGGCTGCTCCCCCTTCACGAGCTTTTGTGAACAAACTTTCGAAACATCTAAAGCAACCACAATAAGTTGAGAATCAAAACCAAAACAACAATGGCCCATTAAAGATTGAATGTGAAAAGCCAATGTGATTTTCTACAAAAGTCCACATAAATTTTAGCAAGCGATTTTAAGATTTTAAAAAAATAATCCAAATGCAAGAACTGCCCACAAGCCACAATAAGTTATCTGAACGCCAAATATCATCATCATTAGTATTTGTATCATCCCCTGAATCGTGGTACGGTGATAGAATCCAGCTTATAACAAAAACATGAACCAAACATATGCCAAAATACCATGAATCCATGCATATGCATATTAATGTACGATCATATAAAAAGAAAAAGAAAACGCGCATCATTGCACGCATGTTAATTTAAAAGGAAAAGAGGAAAAGGCATGCATATGAACACCACCAGGGCGTGATTTAAATAAAATAATAAAATTAATAACATTGACATTTAGGCGCAACATAAATCATTTGTTTGCAAAAAAAAAAAAAGAAAGAAAGAAACAAACAAGCTCATGCAAATCAAGAATTGCACAACCGATCAACAAAGATGAATCACACCATAGAAAATATAACACTAAAACGAAGATATTCAAATTCTGACAAGAACACCCAAAACGTCCCTAATATAATAATTATTATTATTGTTATTATTATTATTATAAAATGATGTTTTTGAATTTTGATAAACCACGTGAAAATTCCAATACGCACAGAAAATAAATTAAACATAACAAATGGTCGATCGTTTTTGAAAACCCAAAAAAAAAATTTGAAAAAAAAAAGAAAAAGAAGACGACAATTGATATAATTAATACCACGTTTGACCGCGAATTCGCACATACCTGGTGACTTGTGTCCATGATCATCATCTCTTCTACACGGATTATTGTTGCTAATATTGTTTCTCTTCCTATTCTGCTTCTTATCAATGGATGAATCTCCAGAGCAAGGGAAACACCCCATGCCTTCCCCTCCTCTCCTCTCTCTCTCTGTATATAATTTTTATATATATATAAATGTCTGCCGCTGTATATTAATTTTATTTTCCTTGTGTATTTTTCTCTCGCTATCTCAGTTACAATTTCTGAGAACGGTAAAGAAAAGAAAAGAAAAAAAAAAAAGTTACAAACGACAAAGTATTTTCAGAAAGAGAAGACTGGTGGAGAGAGAAACCAACCTTAAAACACATTTATTCTTTGTTTTCTTCTCCACCTTTCTACATCATACGACCTTACGATTTTCCGAATGCGTCCACCAAAAGGTCCCAACCAATGCACCGTCCACCCACTGCCCGCCACGTGGTTTTACGTTAAAGCCTTCTTAGGACGTGTCCGATTTTAATTGGTTCGGTGTTATTTCAGTGTTGCACCTGATTACTGCACCGCATTTATTTTATCTGGTGCTGCTTGGGTCACACGCCTGTCAGGAAGGGTTAATATGACAGGCGGAGTGAGTCCCTTTGATCGAAGAGTAAAAAAAGTGGGGCCCCACTTTCTCCTGACAATCTACGGTGGGTGGGCGAGGAGAGCGGAGCTGGTGACCAATGCGTCAGGGGTTGGAGTAGCATAGGCTCACACGGGAAGGCGTTGACTTTTAACAATATCCAATAGATGGTTGGCACGTGTCCAGGCGAAGTATACGTTGCTGGCAGGTGAAAACTCGTAATTAATTTGTGGGCAAACGCAATTCACAGATTTGGTCAGAGAATTTTCAGAGCTTTGGCTGAATATTCGGGAATATAGGTTTTATTTTCTTTACGTGAGGCATGATTTGTTAAATAAAACGCATATTGTATAAGTATAATATTTATACATATCTATATTTATGTATCTGTATATTACTGTAATTAATAACAAAACATTCTTGAAATAGTATTCTAAAATTCCCTTGCCAATTTTGAATTATTAAACATGAAAATGACTAAATTATTGATAAAATAAACTTATATAAAATAGTTTTCCTAATATGGGTGAATTGTGAGTTCTGGAGTGAATGTGTAATGTTACTTTTAGCATTATATGTAATCATACTATACTAATTTTATAAGTAACATCGTTCGTGTATAACTAAAAATAACAGTACGATTATTCCTCTTTACTCACTGCAACTGCTCCACACACACACACAAACATATATATATTGTAGGTCTATAATTTTGAAAATAAGTATTAGTTGATAATGTTGTTTTCAATGTTAACCAACACTAAAATCAACATCAATCAGAGTTTAACTAAAATATGCAGCGAAAATTTAAACTCAAGAACACAGCAATTTAAATTCAGTTCACAAGTAAAAGTACTAATGAACTTGGGTGTACAAACCCGAAAACTATATTACTTTCTTTGTTCACGATCAATACAAAAAGATAAGAAGTAATATATGAAAACTAAATTATCAGACATATGATACTAAATACTTGTCGTTTAGATGAAAAGATCTCCTCCGTTGGTCACGCAATTTCGAAGACCTTGATCTCAGACAGTGGCTCCAAGTAGTTATTTTACTTGTGTTCTTCCTTGCCTTGCTCGCCTACTGCTTTGTTTCTTGCATCTCAAAAACCTTGCGTCTCAAAGCGTGTCCCAAGTCCTGGTTATCTCTTGTCTTAAATAGACAATCCTAAAAACCTAAACTTGGTAAATAAGTAAAACAAATCCTAAACACAATCTAAGAAACTAAATAAAATTCTAGACACAATCTAGAAAACAAAATCTAGTATCCTAATTTATTTTGTACCCAAAAAAGGCAAACAACTAAAATAGAAATTATTGTCAATAATAAATTCTCAACAATCTCCCCCTTTTGTCTTTTTGGACAAAATACTACGACGCGAGAATATGTTCAAACTAAAATACTAAGACTCACCGTGAATTGGAAAACTCCCCCTAAATAAAATAAACTTGTTTATCAAAACACCAACCCAACATCAAAATAAACATAAAAAAAATATTGTTTATTCAACCACCAAACAGAAAATAAGGAACTTATTGACTTCGCACCATTTTCGAACGACGTGGGATGTCGAAGTTCCTTCACCCCGATCATTTCTCTTCTTCAACAACTTCTTCATTTTCTTCAATGCCTTATTACGGGAACGGATCTTCTTCCTTCTCTTTTCACGAGTAAGACTTGCCAAAGCCTCGGCAGCAGCATCAGTATCAGCACTTGCCTCATCCTTATCAGCGTCGCCAGCATCATCATCTCCCCCATTTTGGCCTGAAAAAAAAAGGGCCTCCGTAAAGGAACCCCGAAGCGCCTGCAGCTGGGCAACCTGTTTGTCAATCCAAGCAACATGCGCACGAACAACCTGAGCAGAAATGTTGATCATGTTGGTACCAGTGTTGGGAAGATCGGAACCAATACCACTAGCAACACCTTCCTGAAAGGGCGCCTGCCAAGGGAGATCAATAACCCTCGGATCAGATATATGTTGGCCTCGCAAAGCGAACCATTCAGCCTCACCAGAAAGCGTCGGTCGGAGTAAGCGTCAAGCCTTGATTCTCAAGCACGCTAAAGACCAGTGAGAGAAAGCACGAGGAGGACGCGGACTTGGTTGTGGCAAACTTAGTAATTAAATCGAACACATGCTGCCCAAAGCTGAACTTGATCCCTCTCTCAAGCTTGTACAAAAACTGGGCCTGAGGACGCGTAACACACGTAGTGTTCTTAGAGGGAACCCGGTTGCAAATAACCACTTTGTGTAGAACAGAGTAAAGAGAAGAAAGACGACTGCTCGACAACTGTTCACACCATGAACTCACCATACCCCTAGACAGAAACGAGATGACCTCATTCATGTCATCCATAGTAGAATCACCACGATGTGCCTCAGTCTCAAACAACTCATCAATTAAATTAGGAGTAAAACTGAAAACCCTTCCACGCACAAAGACTTTTCCATAATTCACAGACTTAAGATCAACAATGGAAGGCACCAAATTCGCATAAAACTCTAGGACTATATCACGGACAAAAGGCATAGTGGTGGAGACATTGGAGTACATACCTTTATGCTGAAAGAAAGCAATCAAATTTTGCTTCTCAAACACCTCAACCGGAACTCGGCGCTCAGCAAGCAAACTCCAGGTTTGGTACTCAGAAAATAGCTCCTCGGCATCGGCAGTCAAGAATCTCTCGGAAAACGGTTCCATGTCTTCAAGATCAATGGTCCGAGAGGGAATGCCAGCAGAGGAATGGGAATGAGAAAAGGTATTAGATGGGATCGATACGTGATCAGGAGAAGCAGCATCAGCAAAGGAAGAACTGGAGGACGAGGCAGACTGGGTTTGCGGAGATGTTGGTTTGGGGGAATCAACATGAGAACCAACATTGCCCTTCTTTGCTGCCTTGGTTTTCTTCTTTTCGTCCTTATAAGCAGAGAAGATATCACGAAGAGGAACATCATAAGAGGAATCAGGAGAGTACTCGAACAGATCAGGATCAAACTCGGGTTGAGTCTCACGAAGAGGATCATCAGCAACCGGTCTGGAGGAACTTGACACCTCTCCAGAGAAAAAATCCAAAATTGTATAAGGAGGAGAAGAACACTCGGTTTCAGTAGAACCTGGTGAGACCTTGATGGATGTCGGAGGATTTTTCTTGTCAGCCAGCTTCATAGTTTGCTTTTGGCGAGATGTCTTCTTCTTTGTCAGGCTTGGAGCAGAAGGGGGCACCGGCCCCACAACTGGAGCAACACGAACATACTCGTCATCATCAGGTTCCGTCATCACGGTGACGTCCTCGGCAAGGTTCATGTGCTCAATCGGCACATTGCGTCTTGGACCTACTTGGCTTTTCGAAACGGCTGGCGGCACCATGCCAGGGGGAATATTGCACAATCTCCGGGATCTCTTTAGGGTAGGGTTCCTAACCGGTCCAAACGTGTCGGTGAAAAATGACAAATCAGGTGGATTGTCAACGTCTATCTCATTTCCGGGCTGCCCTAGAAACACCTGTGCTTCTGGAGCGGCGTCGAGCGGTGCAGGAATAGACACAACATCTTGAGACTCGTGCGGCGGAGAGTGAATTGGCGATGTTGAAATCGGTGGTGGGTTTGTAGGAGAACCACTGATTTGTACATATTTGAATGTGATTTTCATGTGTTTTTGCATTGTGTGTTGTGTGCTTTTACGTGTTTTAGTTTATCTTTTTATCGTTTTTCTTCCTTTTTAATGTTTTTCGTTTCTTATGGTGTTTAATGTATTTTTACTTTATTTTATATGAAATAATTTWATTTTATTTTATTTTGGTATTATAGCTCGAGAAGACGAAGATTAGACGAGCAATGCACTGAGCTGACACTGGGTACTGTGCTGACACTGGGTTACCCAGTGTCCGAGTCCTGCCGACACCAGCTYCAGCCTGGCTCACGTCGACTGACGCACTGTCGACGCACCYTCGACGKAAATGTTCTGTTGCGTCGATCKTAGGCCCGTCAGTRGACGCACTGCCTGGTCGACGCGTGCAMCTTGGCTCGCGTCGACTGACGCACCGTCGACGCTCCGTCGACGCAAATGTTCTGTTGCGTCGATCCTAGGCCCGTCAGTCGACGCACTGCCTGGTCGACGCATGCAGCTTGGCTCGCGTCGACTGACGCACCGTCGACGCTCCGTCGATGCTCCGGCAGTTTGAGCGGATATTTTCGAAATTCTATATATAGCCGGTGGTTTCTTCGTTTTTGGGGTGCTGGGACGAGGGGGAAAGGTCCAGATAATGTCGAGAGCCCTCGGTTCATGCCACCKTTCKATRCAAGCAAGATTAGAMWRA
>BMAC01000401.1:834763-853525 GCA_014905375.1 Phtheirospermum japonicum
TTSKKTRWWTTCAACATCACCACAGTAGAATTAATCTTTTGCAAGATGAAATTTCACTCTCCAAATTAATCTCGTTATTACCTGTCCAACTGTCCGATTACAACTTCACTTAAACACTTGGTTAGCAAGATTCAAAACACAATTAAGAGCATTCAAGGTAGACACGAACACAAGCAATAGAGTTCACATCAAGAAGGCGTCTTCTCAAAGTATGAATGTCCTACTAGATGCCTAAAACTCATGACCTAAAAAAGGTTTTTAAAAAATCACATTATGGTTTTAGTGACTTGATCCGTGTTGCTTTTCATGACTGATGATATTATAACCAACATTGCTTTAGGTGAAATCAATGGAAACATACCCCTTAACCCAAGTTAATGACTACGTCAAAATCACTCAATGAGGTGAAATTTAAAGATTGGATCAATTTGTATTCAGATTTTCTTCATCCTTTTAGAGATTTGAAGAGAAATAGCTTATCTTCATCAATTGTTGTTAACACCTCTTGTTTTTGGACCTGGGAGAAAATCAGTTTCTGCGGGCAAGTTCACAATCACCTAATTGAAGAGGTTAGTCTTTTTGTCATCACTTTTATTACAACACAAGACCTTATTGCACTTTCAACCAGACTCAATGCATTTAGATTATGTATTAAAAGGAAAATAAAAATGCATGCAAAAGTATACAGATGTTATGATTGATGTCAGTTTGGGGTGTCACAACATCAAAACCAACATTGACTTAAACAATGCACATACCGAGATCTCTTCTCAAATGAGAGAAGGTCTCTAAATCTAATGCCTTTGTAAAGATGTCAGCAAGCTGATTATCTGTTCATATATGCTCAAGGCTAACTATCTTCCTCTCAACCAAGTCTCGAATAAAGTGGTACCTTATGTCAATGTGTTTGATTCGAGAATGCTGGACTGGATTTTTCGAGATATCAATGGCACTGAATTGTCACAGAGCACCGTCAATATTCTACTGTGTAGACCGTAGTCCTCAATCATTTGGTTCATCCACAACAATTGTGTACAAGCACTTCCAACTGCAATATACTCGGCTTCAAATGTAGAAAGAGAAATACAATTTTGTTTTTGCTATACCATGAGATTAGATTATTACCCAAGAAAAAACAACCTCATGTAGTACTCTTTCTATCCACAACATCCGCAGCCCAGTCCGAATTAGTATACCCCACAAGTTCAGTACCAGTTTCTTTAGAATACCAAACACCTAATTCAGTTGTACCAGCAATATATCTTATGATTCTTTTAACAGCTTTAAGTGTGACTCTTTAGGATTTGACTGATATCTAGCACATAGACACATACTATACATGATATCTGGCCTACTAGCTGTTAAGTACAAAAGCCTTCTAATCATGCTTCTGTACATGGTGTTATCAACACCATTACCAACATCATCTCTTGACATTTTCACAGTTTTGCCTAGTGGTGTTTTTCTTATGCGTTTCACTTTATAACCCAAATTTCTTAACTATATTCTTGGTGAGAAAGGAAAATACCATCATCCAGCTATTTGATTTGCAAACCAAGAAAGTAAGAGAGATTACCTTCCATGCTCATCTTAAATGTGTCAGACATTTGAGTTATAAACTCATTTACCATCTGCTCGTTAGTAGATCCAAAAATAATGTCATCTACATAAATCTGGACAATCAAGATGTGCTTATTTGATCTAAGGAGAAACAAGGTTTTGTCAACTTATCCTCGTCTAAAATTTAAAAAGAGCAAGTGTTGAGTTAACCTCTCATACCAAGCTCTAGGAGCTTGTTTTAAACCATATAAAGATTTTTTTTAGTTTTAAAACAAAGTTTGGTTTTTGAGGATCTACAAATCCTTTAGGTTGCTCAACATACACTTCTTCACTTAAAAATACATTTAGAAAAGCACTCTTTATGTCCATTTGATGCAGAGATATTTTCATATGACAAGCAACAGCAAGTAAAAGTCTTATGGACTCAATGCGAGCAACAGGGGCAAATGTCTCATCAAAGTCGATGCCTTCAATTTGAGTATACCCTTGTGCAACCAATCTTTGATCCTCACAATATTGCGTGCCTCATATGTTTTGTTCTTGAATATCCACTTTATTCCTATCTCATGAAAGTTTTATAGACGAGGGACTAAATCCCAAACATCGTTCTCAGCAAATTGATCCAACTCCTCTTGCATTGCCTTTATCCAGAATTCATCCTTGAGTGCATCATCCACACGCTTGGGCTCTGTTTTGGAAAAGTACAAAGACTCTCGAATTTTAGAACAGTTAGTAGACAAACAAACATACCTAACCATTTCTTTGAAATTTATCTGATGCTTTCTTGTACTCCTTTCATCTAAGTCTACGATGATTTGGCTCGTGGGATGGTTCCTCCGAATTCTTGATGGTATGTCCCTCTTGTGTAAGTCAATGGGGTCACCTGGATCTTCCTATTCAGTTTCAGAGTCTGATTCTGGGGTATCTTGAGTAGATGTTGGGTTTGATGTTGTGTTTCTGGAACCAACACCGATACCAACATCACTAGGTTCTCTGGTTTCAGCACCTGCATCTTCGTTTTAAATACCTGCACTATCATCTATAGCAACCGTGACATTATCTTGAGAATTTTGATCATAGACCAGATCATTATCCTCGGTAGGTTTAACTCCACTCGTCAAATCATCGAACTTGACATTAACTGACTCAAACATACTACGTGTTCTGAGATTAAACAGCCTATATGCATGACTATTTTGGGAATAACCCATGAAAATGCATTTTTCAATTTTCGAGTCCAGTTTAGCTATATGATTTCTATCATTGAGCACATAGCAAATATATCCAAAAATATGAAAATAGCTCAAGTTCGGTTTTTTACCCAACAACAATTCATAGGGTGTGACACATGACCCTGATCTAAAGTATACCCTATTTATTATGACATGCAGCATTCATAGCTTTAGCACAAAAATATTTTGCAATGCCATTAGAAATGAGAATAGTTCTAGTCATCTCAGCAAGAGATCTATTTTTACGTTCAGCTATGCCATTTTGTTGGGGAGTGATTGGTGATGAAAACTCGTGAATTATACCCTCCTTTGAACAGTAGTTTGAAAATGATTCATTTTCAAATTCTTTTCCATGACCAGTTCTAATCCTACCAATATTCACACCAAATCTCACACACCACCTCTTTGCAAGCTTTTTAAATGCTTCAAAAGTCTCACATTTTTCTTTTAAAAATTCTACCCATGTAAAAAGGGAAAAATCATCAACAATGACTAGTACATACCTTTTACCACCAAGGCTCTCAACCTCAAGTGGTCCTATAGGGTCCATGTGAAGGAGTTCGAGACAACATGAGGTAGTGAGACTCTGTATTATTGGATGTGGCACCCTGGACTATTTTCTTTTCCGGCACGCCTCGTAAACAGGTATGATCTTGGTGTTGAGCTTAGGAAGCCCATTCACAGCTTTCTCTTTGGCTAACCTGTCCATCATCTTGTAGTTGACATGCTCGAGTTTTTGATGCCACACCTCAGCATCACTCAATTGAGACAACTTGCAAAGAGAATCGCTATTGATGTGATAGCAATTATCTGAAGTCCTCTGACCATTGAGGATGAAAGCTCCATTCTCCTCATAAACTTCACATTTTTCACGATTGTGACACCGAAACCGTCGTCGCAAAGTTGACTTATGCTATCAAGTTTGAAGTAAGTCCTTCTACCAGCAATACGTTTTCTAACTTTACAATTCCTGGAACATCAAGAGTTCCTTGTCCAATGATTTGGCCATTTGCACATCCACCATATTTTACTTTTCCACCTCGAAATTCGACAATATTGGAAAGTAGGTCTTCTGATCCGGTCATGTGCTTGGAGCATCGTCGAAGTACCAGGATCTAGGGACGTGGGATTTCAGGGAGGTACAGATCATATTGCACTTGATATCATTTTTCTTGACACAAACTTGTTTGAACCTGGTGTTGGTTTTGGTGTTGATTTTAAGAAAACCAACATTGGATTCAGCAGACACCCTGGTTCTCTGATAATGTCTTCTTTCTCTAACAATCTTCCAGCAGAAAGGTCGAATGTGACTTGATTCACCACAGTGATGACACACAAATTGTCTTCTTTTCTTCTTGTGGCGTTTGACCGATTTCTGTTCTTGGTTTGTCGCTGGTGTTGGTTGATTTGGTTTGTAGCCAACTCCATGTTTCGAATTTTCTGAAAAACTCATATCCAGGATTTCGTCGAATTTCGCCTTCCCTTTGTTGAGTTTAGTAATGGTTCCTTGAACCTTCTTCAGCTCAGTTTTCACTAGTTCTAGCTCGGCATCTTTTTTGGTGAGTGACGACTCCAATCGGACAGTTATATCAAGTTGGTCATTCTTTTCCTTGGTTAGCTTGTCCACCTCTTTCATAAGATCCTTGACCCTGAGTACCTGTTTTCCCCAACTAACAAACAGTTGCTTATGTTCAATACTCAGCTTCTCGTACTCTTCAAGATATTCATTAGCCTCTGCATTCAGGCACACGATATTGGTTTCAATGTTACCAACATGGATATCGTTGTCCCACACAACATTAGTAAATAATGATGGAACAGGTTCAGGCGAATTAGAATCGCTGACATCCTCAGTGTAATCTGTAGCAACCATGCTCTTTTTTCTGAGAGTGTTAGCACACTCATTTTTATAGTGTCCCAAACCCTTACATTCATGACATTGTACTTCACTGAGTGACTTCGGAGAGTTGGATACACTAGATACCGAAGCGAAGATTGGGATCTGGAGAGAGTGCGCCCAGAAAACTTTGGTGTAGGCACCTGTGGCTTGGTCTTTGTACTTGATCCTCCAATGTTGTTCTTCTTCTTAAAGAAGTTATTAAACCGTTGGGTCACATAGGATACTTCTTCTTCCTCAAGAGTGATGGATTCCATCTTTTATAGAACCCCTTTCAAATCAAAATTCTCATCATCTTCATCGTTGTCGGAGTTAACATCAGAGGAGAGAGCAACATTCTTCTCTTTTGAGTTGGAACCAAGGTATTTCATCTCAAACGTCTTGAGAGAGCCAACTAAAGCGTTGAACTCTATGTTATCAGTGTCCTTGGATTCTTCTATGACAACCACCTTAATGCTAAATTTCTTTGTAATGGATCTCAGCAGTTTTCCCACAAGACGCGAGTTTGTTACTGCTTCACCAAGCTCTCCGCACTCGTTTGCAATATCTGAGAGTCCATGGCGTAGTCCATGATGGACTCCTTTTCATCCATTCTCATTGCCTCGAAGGTAGATGTCAGCATTCTCAGTCTTAATCTCGTCACGCTCTGGGTCCCTTCATACACCCTTTAGAGTGCATCCCATGCATCCTTTGCTGATTCACAGTTCTTGATAACTCTGTAGTAGCTCGAGTCAACATACCCACACAGGGTGTTGATGCATTTGGAATTTCAGTTTGCAGCAGCTATTTCCTCAGGAGTCCAATCTATTTCTTTCTTGTCGACGGTATCACCTTCACCATCAGTGACACGTGGCTTTTCCCATCCAACCAGAATGGTTCTACATGCACGTTCGTCGATGTTTTTTTATATGCCACCGCATCCTCTATTTCCAGAGAAAGTAGTTCTCCTCGTTTAGGATCGGAGGCCTTGGGTCTCATTGAACATCCATAGCACCTAAACAAATAAGGATCAATACTTAGTAAGTTAAGTAACCCACTCTAGATGCCAATTGTAAATTTGTAGGCCTATAGTTTTGAAAATAAGTATCAGTAGATGATGTTGTTTTCAATGTTAACCAACATTGAAATTAACATCAACTAGAGTTTAACTAAAATACACAGCGGAAATTTAAACTCAAGAACACAACAATTTAAATTCAGTTCACAAGTAAAAGTACTAGTGAACTTAGGTGTACAAACCCAAAAACTATATTAATTTCTTTGTTCACGATCAATACAAAAAGATAAGAAGTAATATATGAAAACTAAATTATCAGACATATGATACTAAATACTTGTCGTCTAGATGAAAAGATCTCCTCCGTTGGTCACGCAATGTCGAAGACCTTAATCTCAGACAGTGGCTCCAAGTAGTTATCTTGCTTGTGTTCTTCCTTGCCTTGCTCGCCTACTGCTTTGTTTCTTGCATCTCAAAAACCTTGCGTCTCAGAGCGTGTCCCAAGTCCTGGTTATCTCTTGTCTTAAATAGACAATCCTAAAAACCTAAACTTGGTAAACAAGTAAAACAAATCCTAAACACAATCTAAAAAACTAAATAAAATCCTAGACACAATCTAGAAAATAAAATTTAGTATCCTAATTTATTTTGTGCCCAAGAAAGGCAAACAACTAAAATAAGAATTATTGCCAAGAATAGATTTCCAACAATATAAGATCGTATAAGAACCAATCCATTAGATGGCAACCTACGAACCAGATATCTTACATTTATATGTAATACTAATTTCTATAATGTAAAATGTTATTCTTTCGAGGATCTATTTTTGTGTTCCTTGTTCAATTCTAAAACTTGTTTATTTATATAATCTATCTAACCTTAAGTATACGGTGTAAATACAATACAAAATGAGAAATGTCGATTTACACAAGGACTAGTTCGGTTAAAAGTTGAAAATCAATATAAAATAGATAATGTAGTTTTATCTAACCGATGAATAACAATGATTTTCTTTGTGTCGTTACAACCGTCTACATTCAATAAATGAAACAATTTATAAACCAATAACAAAAACAATAGTTGCAAAATAGAAAGTCATAAGTGATAAAGTATATTCCGAGGTTTTGAATTTACAACGAACTATTGATGTTCTTTCTTTTGAAATCAATCAAGTGTATTGTGATTCAATTCACTATAAGTCAAGATGTAGTCTAGTTTTTCTCTCAAAGTAATTAAACCGTAAACAACATATCCGTTTGAGATCATACTTAGACCTGCAAAAAGTATTAAAAGACTTCTACGATTTCACTACTAATCTCAAACCTCTCGATTTTATTAATTAGAATATCTCGTGTTTGAAAGCATATTGATAAACCTGGTCACTCGAATGTTTGTTATCAAACTATTAGTTATAAAGGGGCGTCAATCAATCACAACTACATAAGAATAAATAGTTGTCAATCATTCATACAACAATAAAATCAATACACGAAAATAACAAAGGGATCGTACTTGAATTGACAAAAATATCAAAATATTATTCATTCATTGTTTCCCAATTCATCAAACACTTGGGTGATGAATAGAATTGTTTCCATTCCATTTTCTAATTTCTAGTGAGAAAAGTGATAGTTGAAAACTATTAGCTTTCGTGTGGAAAATGAAAATATGTTTAGTAAGTTGTTTGAATTTCATGATTGGAAATGGAAAAAAATTGTCTGATTTTCCACTTTTGACATAGATTTACGTGATTATAGTATATTTTCATATAGGTTTGAGTGAATATAATGAGAGTTGTTTGGTGAGTTGTCTATATTTTAATTTCAATTGAAAAGCTAAAAAGTGAAAATTGTTCAGTTTCTGATAAGAATTCATTAAACAAACATAATTTTATTTTCAAAATAGTTGGGAATTGAAAAAATGCGATATAAATGAGTTCATATGTCACATTATCATTCATAGTTTAAAACTAAAGGAAAATATGAAACATATATAAGAAGCGGATGGATCTATTGATCTTCGTACTCCTCGTGTTTCTCCTTCCAATCACTCTCTAGTTTACTCAATCTCACAATTTAGAACCAATATGAGATGTGGTGGTGTTCTCTAATAATATTGGTCGATTTAATCGGTCGTTAGCCGGTTCTCAACAAGTTTTGTTGATAGACGGTTTTCAGAGAAGAATCGGACTGGTAAGGTAATCGCTCGGTGTGGTTTTTTGAACTATGAATATTTGAATTTCATTATAAAACCTAAGGCTCCAAAAGCTTATATTTTTATTTTGAAGATTTTGGAAATGAGATGAAAGTTTATATTAAAGAATAATATTATTTTTAAGGATGTGAATGAATAAGAGATGAAACCGTACTGACTAAAGTTTATTTGATATAAAGATAATAAAAATATAATTGAAATAATTAATAGTTAAATTAATGTGAGTTGGATTAAAAAAAAAATAAAAAAATTTGAAGAGACTAACGGAAGAAAAAAGTAAAAGTGGATGGATAGTGTAATTTTTGGAAAAAAAAATATATAAAAACAAACATCAATATGAGAATGTTCAAATGCAAAGCATAGCCAATGAAGCCCTACCCCGTTTGATTGAAATGCATCGTCTAGGCTAACAATGTCTATGTTTCCATTTTATTTTTTTAAAAAAGAAATTAGTTTGAGATCTTTTTTTTTGAATTGTTTTCAATATTTATGTTTTAACTCACCCTCAACTTTTCTCCCACCAATCACTTTAATTCATTTTTTAAAATAAATTATTCTATCACCGATCATTATTACAAAGTTTTCTTTAAATTTTTACTATTCTCACACTCACATAACCCTAATTGTCAATCATTTTTAATCTTTATTATTTTTATATTATCAAGTTCGATCGTTACATTATCTTATATCCATACACAAACACAGATTTTCATTTCCCTTTCTAAAATTTAAATTAATCACTATTCTATAATTTCCAAATTTGCAAAATGAAATCATAGACATTACATACATTTACACACAATCACTTTCTCACCTTCACGCACTACACACATTTCAAACACAAACATACACTACACACAAACACACATCACAAAACAAACATAGCCAAACTTGTCGTGAGGACATCTTACAAAAGATTGATATTAAATGTGGAAAATCGTTTCAAAATAATACAAATAACTTTACTGAAAAGTATGACCTTTTAATCTTAAAAGTGCATTTTATTTATATGAAAAGTAAGACGATTGTACATAGCAATGTTAAGAATCAGGAGTATTTGGCGTGCGAATTAGACATATTTTTCTTATGTTCAATTCGCACACACGGTTTGCGGTTCTTCACAAAGTCGCACACAAAATTTCAATTACCCAATGAAACCCATAACCGCTTGGACATGTAGAAGTGTTCAATAGATGTATTGTGCTAGTTTTGCATGACACGCAGTTTAAATTTTCTTATATAAACCGCTCACATGATATTAGTTGACCAATAAAAACCCACCTAGATGTGTAATCGCATGGGTGAGTGAGACTTTTCCAAAAAATATTTAACAACCTGTTTATATTCATTATCATCGATTCTAACACAATCCTAACAATGAATCTTAATAAATAGTTTTATGACGAAAAATGATTTAAAAAAAAAAACAACACAAAAATAGCAACGTGATCACTGTAATAATAAAAATTATAGAAAAAAATTGTATCATTCATTTTATTTATACTATCATCCTCTATTTTTTATGTTTAAATTATTTTGATGAGAAGATTATTTTTTCTTTTAAAATATGTTTTTTTTTTTCCAAAAAAATAATGGGATATTCTCATCGATATCCAGCCTCTTTTCAATTTCTCTTTCTTTTTTTTTTCAATTCTATTTTCTTTCCATGCTCCGTGCGTTGTCTGATTCTCTAGCTGGGTTTGCTGGTTGACTCAGCTTTTACTTTTAGTGTGAAATGTTTCCCAAATAACATACAACATTGCAAAATAGAGCTCCCAAATATGGCAAACAAGCTTATCAGTGAAATGGGTCTCCCAAAATCAATAGCCCACGTCTTTGCTGCTCGTAATATCATCACCGCAAAGGTAAATTGTATTCCATCGCAATTGCACGCGGAAGCTTGTACACCGTCTTGTTCGTGTTTTGATTCCTAGGTTTCTTTTTTTTTTCTTTTTTTTTTTTCTGATTTTCTACACAGCTCGATTTTACCGTGAGCTGAATTTGAATAATTAATTAAACATCGGTATAAAAACGAATTATATCTTGGCTTTGCTCTATTCAAATGTTGGATCTGCGCATTTGTTGTTGCCTGGAAACGACTAAATCTGCGATCCCAATAAAATTTACACAATCCCCTAATTCCAATTGATGTTTGTTGAATTGGTTTGATTCTAGGACGCATTATCACTTAGTGAGTTCGAGTTGATGGAATTGTTAGATGTTGGGCTGGATGATGTAATGAAGGCAGTAGCGCACATTAGTGAAATTGCGTGCCCACACTATCAGACGGTGAGGGTTTATGGATGGAAAATCGTGGAATTTAGTTTTGATAGTTTTCTTGTTCAGATTGTTTCCACGGTGATATTGTTAGGCTTTGTCATTGCTGGCCCAACGAACACAGAACGAGCATCTGGCGGGCCATCTTCCCACACGCCTAAAAGGACTTGATGCGGCCCTCTGTGGTGGAATACCATTTGGCGTTGTGACAGAGTTGGTTGGTCCTGCTGGAATTGGAAAAACACAGGTAGTTTTTGATTTGATTTTTTTATTTTTGGTATGTCTAAAGGTATTTGCAATTGATCGATCTTCTCAAAAGGTTGAATTGTAAGGGGAATAGCAATGTTTTATAAGATCAAAATTGCGAGCTGTTTTTCCGAAGGAATTCATTTTAAATAGGTGCGATTTCTTCTTTTGAGCAAGTGATAATGATTTAACGTGGCAAACACCTCGTGTAATAATCTTTTGTCCTTCCTGAATTTATTTTGGAGGGTGGTGAATGCTAGAAGTTGCGGGTTTTTTTGGTGTTGACGTTGACTCTTAAATGTCCAGCTAATCCTGGTTTTGTTTGAACTTTGTTGTAGTTTTGCCTGAAGCTTGCTTTACTGGCGTCATTGCCCATTTCTTGTGGAGGCTTAGGTGGCCGTGTAATATATGTTGATGTGGAATCCAAGTTTAGTTCGAGAAGGTATCTTTCATTTTCGATTGTAGAACTAAATCAGACCACTCTTGCTCGACTCTAAGTGTTGCTACATGTGCCTTTTAGGATGATAGAAATGGGATTTAGTAGTGTTCCGGAAATATTTAAAATGGAAGGCCTGGCTCAAGAGGTATGCAACTTATAATGTGAAGTGCATTTTTTCTTGTTTAATTTTTTTAAATCATTATTAACAATGCTTCAACTTTAATTTAAAATCATTTAAGCCTTGTGTGTCAGAATAAAAGAACTTGGCTAATTGGGCATTTGATGTAGTTTTGAATTTCTCATTACCATAAAACTTTAATTTTATCATTCCATGCAATCGAAAACTCAAAATGTAAAATACTTGTTGTATATTCTTGCTTTTTTCCCCTTTCTTTAATTGGATAGAAAGTTTACCTTGTTAGACAAGTAATACTTTAGCTCTCCATATATATATCTTTAAGGATGATTGTGAGCATTGCAGGATGAAATGGATTCTTCAAATTTAGATTCGATTCTTTTGTTTGAAATTCTTGTTTTTGCATCACAATGTCCATTTGTCTGATTGCAATAACCTATGTATGACAATATGAGGAGAATATCTTATAATTATCATAATTTCTTGAATATTCTATTCCACTCCAAAATTTTGTCTAGCATGTTCTGATGCTCTCCTCCCACAAAATGTCCTCAAGTGTTCTGTCATATATTTTCTGCATATGGTTCTTGGTTGTCTGGCTATTATTTGAGGCTTAATCTAACGTGACTTTACATAAATATATATATAATATATATTGGGAATTTCTACGGTGCCGTGAAGGCACCATACTTCACTTAATCAGAACCATTGGATCAAAAGTTGGTTACAAATATTGGCAAATGAATGGATGTAAATGCAGGGGGGTGGGGGGCATGGTGCCTTCACGGCACCGTAGTCACTTCATCTCTCTCTCTCTCTCTCTCTCTCTCTCTCTCTCTCTATATATATATATATATATATATATATATATATTTGTGTGTGTGTGTGTGTGTGTGTTTGTGAGTGTATTTATATTTAAATATAAATATGTCAACTGTTGCAGATGGCTGGAAGAATTCTAGTTTTGCGGCCAACATCATTATCTGAATTCACCGACAAGTAGGAAAGATCCATTTCTGTTAGTTAATATTTGACAGATAATTTAGCCTAATTGGGACTAATTTATGCTTTTGTCATTTGTTGACAGCTTGCAACAGATAAAGGTTTCAGTGCTCCAACATAATGTAAAGCTGCTTATAATTGACAGCATGGCAGCTCTTTCTTCTGGGTAATTGATTTTCCTATCTTGTAAGTATATGTCCATATAAGTTTCATCCAAATAAATTATGAAGAAAATAAACTCTCTGAGGACTTGGGTTAGACTAAATTCTGATGTTTAAAAAGGTTCTCGTGTTATTACTTGAAATTTTCTTTGTATACAAAGCGTAACCAGAAAGAGAAGTAAGTTAGTATTTCTGGGTATTTACTAGAAAAATATTATACTCAGCTGAAAATCTATGTCATTTGAAATATCAATTTATAACATTAGTACATTTTTCTCCAGAGAATATGGGCAGGCACCTCCTAAACATCACCCATTAGGTTGGCATATCTCTTTTATCAAGTGAGATTTTTCGGGAAATTCTGATTTTACTATTTATTTTCTTTACATCACAATTGATCTTCCATTTTCATATTCAGATCATTAGCAGAATGCTATCGGATTCCTGTAGTGGTGACTAATCAAGTACGATCTCAAGGCCGTGATGAAGCTTCCCGGTATATATTTCAAGGTATATAGTCGCATTTGAAAATCAAATGCACGCTCTGAAAATAGAGTTGTTTTTGGAAAATATTTTCCAAATTTTAAATGAGCATAGCCAACACATTTTCAGACTGAAAATGGAAAAATATTCTGGAATAATGAAACCACAAAAAATAGACAAACCCTTTTCACCAATATTTAATAGTAAATCCTGGTGCAGGGCAGAGCAGATCGGATACTATTGAAGATCCCTCGAAATTTGATTCTCATCTTGTTGCTGCTTTGGGGATCCATTGGGCTCATGCTGTTAGCATTCGTCTTGTGCTAGAATCTAGATCAGGTCTATTCCATCCTACTATGAAAAAATTGACTTTGAAACTTATACTGCTATTATTTTCAATAGTGAAGTTCCTTTTTTAGTTTTATTCATCTTTATTGTTATTATTTATTATTATTTGTATGATTTGTATTATTAAGGAGTGACATTATTTAAGACCCACAACTCTTTAGTGCTATTCATCGAGTTACTGATATTATATAAGTCTGGTTGCTTGCAGGGCAAAGGATTATAAAGATAGCAAAATCTTCGATATCTCCATCTGTCGGGTTTTCTTTCAACATAACTTCATCTGGAATTTCGTTACTTAATGATGAAGGCGTGGAAATGATGGGGCCGGATGCAAACGCAATTCACTGTCAAGGTTTTATACAAATCTTTTCGTGCCTCATTGCATATTCTTGAGAGTGTGCAATAGCAGTGAGATAATTAGAAATAAATGAAAAAAGGAACACTTTCCCGAGTCCTACAATTTCATGATATAGATCACAGAATTATGTGATAATGGCTAATCCATTAGTGCTAGTTGTAGGGATTTCAACATAACGTTCATGTATTTTGTTTGACAAAACTTGTTTCAAACCGCCTAACGGGTACAATCCGTTTGGCAGAGCCCAAATTTTAGTTTTCAGATTTTCTTTTTTTAGTTTTTCATTTAGTTTAGTTTTTCTTAGAGTTTCCCAGTTTTTTGGAAAAAAAAAATCTGGCTTTTAGTTCTTTTTAGGTTTTCATTAATTTTTCTCCATTTTTTTAGGGTTCTTTTTTAAGTTTTTTTGAGTTAGTTCTAGTTTTTTTAGGAATCATTCAAGGAAATAATATATTATGTTATTATGCCCATCATTTCCTGATTTTAGAAATCATAATGTGGTAATTATGCCCTCGATGCAGGCCATAGTGGGTTAATTAACGATGATACTGAAGTGATGCAATGAGCAAAATCCTGAAGATGGATGACAACGCACGTGGTGCAATCTATTATTAGAGTATCGTTTGTAAATGTGTTCTTTTCGACTCAGTAATCATTCAATTTTCTTTAGATTTTTTTATTTGCATGAGGTACGCTTGCTATGCACGGTCTTTTCTATTTCCATTCAATTTTTCTTGAGTGAATGTGGAAAGAGTAGGATTGAGAGCACATTAATGTGCGTTACAGAGTATGCGGTATTAGAAGTTTAGAACATCCCTTAGCTTCTCTATATACAAACTTTTAACTCTGATATAAATCAAAATGTTGTTTATCAGAGATTATTGTTCCATATGCATAGAGGATTAATTGCAAAAAACTATTCCTGAGTCTCGGCCTAAATTAAAAGAAAAAACAGTATTTAAGCGTTTGCATATATGTGTGATTTATTTGATTTGTTGAGGCTTCGGCATGAAATGCTCATCGTTAATATTTATTTATATGTATTTATGTTTGGCTGGGAGTTATCATCGCCTATCCATTTGGATGCAACACACACTTAAGGTAACTTTTCTTAAGAAGACACATTTTCCTTTATTAACAAGTCTATATATTTTTTGGGCCCAATGCCTTAATTCAGAATCTGTCTAATAAATTATTTTTTTACTCGAATGTAATGAGGTCTAATTTTGCTAGATTTTAAAATATGAAATTACTCATCTTGCTTGCAGCTCAATAGGTTGAGACAGAAGGTAATCTTAAATTAAGTTGAAGTGGCTTGAGTGTAAAGTGAAATGAGAAACCACTATGCTGGTGGATCAGAAAGGCCCCTTTTGCCTGCATTTTCCAAGTGGACCACTCTAGACAGTTTATTATGCTGTTTATAAGACTTGGTGTGTATAGCATAGCATTCATTTAGTTTCTCTTTAACCTTAGAACATAGGTTTCCTTTTTCCAGTCATTGAGAAGCTTTGTAAAATGGATGCATGCATAAATATTCTATATAGTTGGCGCACACAGTCCTACACATTGATGTGCAACTTGTATTGTTTGGTTTTACCCACTTAGCCACTTGTGTGGCTTTTTATGTGTCATGAGATTCTCTTTGTCTGTCAGTACGATTCTTTTGGGTTTACTTTAATGTATATGAACAACATGTGGATCAAACTAATGTAGTCCTTGTTCGGATTCAACTGTGGGCATGGTCTTGTTTATTCCTCGTTTGGCTTCTTAATCTCCTCCAAGTTTCTACATTTTTTGCAAGCGACTGAGAGTCTTTCCTATAGTAGCAAGTTGCGACATACTTTGAACAGTGCCGTCCATTTTTTCGATTTCTTCCCAACATATACTAATTAGCAAGTCCAATTAAGATATCATTTAATTATTTAATTTTGCCAAGTTCTTAAACCTTAACTAACTTTTTTATTTATTATTTTATGAAAGCAAATGAATTTATTAAGTTTTCTATTTTTTTACTTAAATTTCGATTCGAATTAAACAAGCAATATTGCTAGTTTTTTTTTTTTGTTTTGTTTTCTTTTTTTTTTTTAAAAAGGGATTTTAGTAGTACAGATAAGGTAGTTATAAAGTGAGGTGGAGAGAGTAGTTTCCAGGAATGGAGAAGCATCCTCCACGTCTACCAAGGATGCATACTACTACCTCGTACAGTACCCCTCCTGCCGACAAACTACCTACCCAGTCCCCACCTCCACCCCAAAAAAGAAAAGAAAGTTGGATTGCTTATAAATTCAACGAATTGTACTTTCCTTAAAATATGCAAATTTTTCTATCATGTGGTACAAGGGTTGCTGAAACGTAGATTTCTATTAAATAGTGGTAATTGGTGGCGAGTCCGAGTACACACATGCGGGGCAATTAACCTAGAACAATTATTGTTTTTTCAATTTTTTCTTTTTCCTTTGCGTCCTTTGAAATGAAGCCGGGGGTGGTGGCCTCAACTTCTTACTTTAAGAAAAAAAAAAATCTTGATAAATCTATACTTCTTATTCTTCATGCAAAGTTATTAAAATTGATTTTTTGCCCCTTTAAATATATTAAGAAACACATTAACCAATCGTTTTTAAGAAAAAATAAAAATAAATATCGTCCTCTAATAAGTTATCGTCTTCATCCATGAATTTAGGCAAATATATGGGTGAAACTGATTTCATAATATATGACTATTTTTTTACCATATTCATTAATCCTACCCACCCGCTCCCTTATCCTAACTATACAAAGAAGGAAAATTTCTCATTTACTACTTTTTCTAAACTACTGATTACCAAATGATCCTAATACTTATATTTATCCCATTTAAGTAATATATACACTATATAATCCAAAACATATTTTAAATTGACTATATTAACCTAATTGACCCAAAAACTAATATATACAATTTGTATATAAACCAAGCACATCTCTCTCTCCCCATTCCCTTCGTCTTCTCCCATCGCCACACACAGAGCTCCCACACAGCTCTGCATTCTCCTCATCTCTCTCTCTCCCAACTTAAGGTTCTAGTAATTTATTTATGGGTTAAGGTACGGCTGATGTTCGGCTCAGTTGCGGCGGACTAAAAATCAGACCATCATTGTATGGGTATCGAGAAGGAGATGGCTCGCGGCGATCCTGTTTGAGAGATCTCGTTTCAAATTCGGGCTGGGATTGAACTCAAATTACGGGCTTCGATGTTTGGTCATTTTTGTGTTTAGGCTTAGGCGTTTGGTTAAGATTTTTGTTGTAAATAGATCTGATTTAGTCTTTATTTATTTTTATTTTTTATTTTTGATCTGGTTTGTTTGCTTCTAATTAACATTGCCTCCCCAGGGCCCGTCTGAGATGGTAGATCTGGGCCGGCTGTTTTCAGGCTCTGGATTGATAGTATATAATTTATAAATGTAGTATGATTTCATTTTATGTAGTATAGAATTATGATTGTACAAGATCGGTGAGTAGTATGAAATTAATTTCTCAATGTAATAAATGTAGTATATAATTTCTAAATGTAGTTTGCATTTTTTTATGTAGTATAGAATTATAATTGTCAAAGATTGGTGGTTAGTATGAAAGTAATACACAATATTATGAATTCTGGATGGATTAAACTTGGAAGAAAAAAGAAAAGAAAATTTGAAATTATATTTTGAATTAAGTGGGAAGTATGGAATTCGACCAGGTGTAGTATAAAATTAATATGAATTTTATTTGAAAACATGGGTAGTATGAAATTCGACCATGGGTAATACAAAATTAATATGAATTTTATTTGAAAAACTGGAAGAATGAAAAAGAAAATTGATAAATAAAATAAAATTGGGTAGTAAGGGTAAGCTTGTACACTTATGTATTAAGTTTGATTAAATAGAAAATTAAATGAGTAAATAGAAAATTAATATTTTCAACGGATTGTTTAGGAAGGAATGTTTTCCTTTTGGATTATATGAGAATTGTCCCTAAAAAGAAAAAAGAAAAATTCATCCACCCCAACCCCTCCGCTCAATTATGTTTCTCTTTTATACTCATGTCATCGCCGGCAGCCACTATCTGCCACCGTCCTTCGGCGGTCACAATTTTTCGACACGAAATTTATCCAAAAATATATATATATAATCTAAACCCTCTCGGCCCCTCATTTCAAATCCATAATTAAATTTACGATCTAGTGTTCCAGTCACCGTAGATCTGGAGTCAAAATTTACGATTTGTCAACATTGACCTACGATCTACGAATATTCACTTAGCCACATTTGAATCGACAACCACCACTCTCAACTCATCACGTTGTAATTTACAATTTTGATAAATCTATACTTCTTATTCTTCATACAAAGTTATTAAAATTGATTTTTACCCCTTTAAATATATTAAGAAACACATTAACCAATCGTTTTTAAGAAAAAATAAATAAATATCGTCCTCTAATATCCAATTTATCGTTCTCGTCCATGAATTTAGGCAAATATATGGGTGAGACTGATTTCATAATATATAACTATTTTTTACCATATTCATTTACCTTACCCACCCGCTCCCTTACCCTAACTATAAAAAGAAAAAATAATCATTCAACTCAACCCAATCCCTCCACTCAACTCCATTTCTCTCTTGTACTCATGCCATCGCCGGTATCCACTATCTGCCACCGTCTTTCGGCGGTCACAATTTTTCGACACGAAATTTATCAAAAAAATATATAATCTAAACCCTCTCGGCCCCTCGTTTCAAATCCATAATTAGATTTACGATCTAATGTTTCGGTCAACGTAGATTTGGAATCAAAATTTATGATTTGTCCACATTGACCTACGATCTACGAAGATTCACTTAGCCACATTTGAATCGACAACTACCACTCAACTCATCACGTTGTAATCTACAATTTTGATGGTTTATATTTTCAAACTGGTGCCGAAATCAATAGGAACGACGATCAGCTTTTTTTTTTTCCCATCATTCTCTCTCTCCCATTATTACCGTAAGTATTTTATGTTTGGTGATGGTGCAAGATGGCATGTGTGGAATATTGTGATGTGTATTTTTGTTCAATTTATAGTGTTGTTTGTCGTATAATGTTGAATTGAATTGGTGAAATATGTTGTTGAGGTTAGGGTGGGCGATAGTTCGGTGGAGTTTTTTTTAATTTTATTTTAAGGGTCGTGAGTGAGTGTCTTGTTCATAAGTTTGTCCATTTCTTTTTTCTTTTTTTTTTCTTTCTTTGAAGGGCGCGCAACGTGTGTGAGGTTTTTTTTTTTTTTTGAAGGGTTGTTCATTTATTATTTTAATTGTAAAAAGTTTATTGTATTCAAATATCTTCATGAGAACTTGAGATTTAATTTTGTGCATATTTTTGTGCTTAATTAATGGGAAATAAAA
>BMAC01000401.1:853550-925786 GCA_014905375.1 Phtheirospermum japonicum
TATATATATATATAAATATATATATATATATATACTGACGGGAAGTATTACTGACGGCCGATGCCCGTCAGCAGGCCGTCAGTATTTCTGACGGATACGTTAAAGCCGTCAGGATACTGGAATCCTGACGACAAAAATGCTGACGGCCATTTTCCGTCAGGAGGCCGTCAGTATTCCTTATACTGACGGAATCCTGACGGATTTGGCCGTCAGCATTGCCGGATTTTTTTGTAGTGAGTATTATGAATTGCATTACAAGTATCACAAAATTTGCAAAAAGTTTTAAAAACTCATTTAAAATTATTACAAATAATATGATATCCCATATTCATATATTACATATTACAATAAAAGTATCATAAATTTATTTAAAAGTATCTTAACTTTATATATAAATATTTCATATTATACTCATATATGTAGAATAAAAAGTTACTATAAAAATATCACATATTTATTTTAAAGTATAACAACTTTAGGTAATAGTATTAAATAGTATAATTTATGTAAAAGTATCACAAATAGCACTAAAAGTATCACAACTTGAGTTAAAAATATCAAAGTTTATAGGTGCAAATGCTGCATTATAGGTCTTTATGAAATATTATTCATAACACTACAAAAAAAAAAGAAGGAAAATGCTGACGGGCAGAAAAATCGTCAGCATTTGCTGACGGCCGCTGACGGGTCACAATGTTGACGGATTTGCTGACGGCCTACACCCGTCAGCATTATTAAAAAAAATAAAAAATAATATCGACGGGCAAGCCGTCACTACAAAAAAATTCGGCAATGCTGACGGCCAAATCCGTCAGTATTCCATATACTGACGGATAATGGCCGTCAGCATTTTTGTGGTCAGGATTTCAGTATCCTGACGGCATTAACGTACTCGTCAGAAATACTTACGGCATGCTAACGGGTAGCGCCCGTCAACATTTTTAAAATATTATTAAAAAAAAAAAAACTAGGCAGGCCTAGCCCCTGCCGGAGCCCAACCCACAACACAACCTGTGTTAATTTAATTCCCCACATGTGGCATGGGTGGGATTCGAACCCCAAACCTTTTGACAAATAGAGGAGTGGTGTTATCGTCTCGTCAAGTCGATTACATGTGAGAGATTATATACTTTTAATATATATTAGATATATAAATTAAGCTATAAATTATAATTATAATTAATTATATTATATTATATTTATAAATGTAGATTATATTCATGAATAATAACATATAAATGCATAATATTATTATAAATATATTTATAATAAATATATATATATATATATATTATAAATATAATTATTTATAAATAATTAAAAATATAAATTATTTGAAATATATATTTATTATATATTGTATATAAATAGTAATATATTATTATTATAAATATATAATTTATATTATATTATATTTATAAATAATTAATATAATTATATTATATTTTATTTTATATATAAATAATTATATTATATTTATAAATGTAGATTATATTTATGAATAATAATATATAAATGCATAATATTATTATAAATATATTATAATATATATATATATATATATATATATATTATAAATATAATTATTTATAAATAATATTATATATTATAAATATATAATTATTATACTATATTTATAAATGTATAATTTATATTATGTTATATTTATAAATAATTAATATAATTATTTATTTTATTTTATAAATAATTAATTAAATTATAAATATATAATATTATTTTATATGTATTATAATTATAATATTACAAATTATATTTTAAATAAATTGCTGACGGCTTGCCTGTCAGCATATATTTTTTTTTGTTTTTTTTAATTAGAAATTATATCCTGACGAGTTAGCCCGTCAGGATAATTACGCGGGAAAATTCCCGCCCTTTCTCTGACGGGCAGTTGACGGGTATATTTGCTGACGGCCACGGCCGCTAGCAAATCCGCCAGCATTTTTTTCGCCAGTAATTCCATCAGCATTGTTGACGGCTTTTTGCCCGTCAGCATATCCGTCAAAATTGTCGGGTTTTTTTTTAGTGCGTCAGCAATTTATTTAAAATATAATTTATAATATTATAATAATAATACATATAAAATAATATTATATATATTTATAATTTAATTAATTATTTATAATATATATATATATATATATAGGATTAGGTTCAAATGAGATTCATGTTCCTATATGTGAACCTAGGGTCAATTATGGACCCTATATTTAATTAAATGGATGGATCAGATTTTTTGTGTATTTTCTTATTTAATTAAAAGTATTAGGATTGTATAATAAAAGCACTACATGTGTATATAACTGAAAATACTAATAAAGCACTGTGATTGTATAATAAAAGCACTGCTTGTATATAATAAAAGCACTAGTTCGCAGGTTCACATATAATGACACGGTTCTATTTGAACCCACCCCTATATATATATATATATATATATATATATATATATATTAATTATTTATAAATATAATATAATATACATTATACATTTATAAACATATTATAATAATTATATACTTATATATTTATAAATAATATTATATATTTATAATAATTATATATCATTATTTATATAAAACCAATATATATAATATAAATAATATATTTATGAATAATATATATTTATAATAATATAATATATTTATAATATCATTATTTATAAATATAATATATTTATTATATATTTATATATTTATAAATAACATTATATATTTATAATAATTATATATCATTATTTATATATAATATATATTTATAATATCATTATTTATAAACATAACATAATTATTATATATTTTAATAAAATATAAAATTAATAATAAATATATATTTCAAATAATATATATTTATAATTATTTATAAATAATTATATTTATAATATATATATATATATATATATATATATTTAATAATATTATGTATTTATCTATCATTATTCATAAATATTTCTACATTTATAAATATAATATAATTAATTATAATTATAATTTATAACTTAGTTTATATCTCATATATATTAAAAATATATAAGCTCTCAAATGTAATCAATTTGGCGAGACGGTAACACCACTACTGTATTTAGGAAAGGTCGTGGGTTCGAATCCCACCCATAACATATATGGGATTTAATAGATGCTGTCTGGGGGCGGGCTGGGCTAGGCGGGTCAGGCCCGTCAGCATTTATAAAATATCTTTAAAAAAAATGTTGACAGTGGAATTGGTGACGGGCACCGTTTTTCTTCTTTTTGTAGTGTAAAATATAGTGCAATGTACAAATATTAGAAAACCTGTGATGCTTTCACTATATTTTATAATAATTGATCAAACTTTTGTGATACTTTAAATTATACAAGTGGAATAGGCCTAGATGTAAGGGGGAAAAAAATTAGATTATAGAAATATGGGTGGTTTAACTATATTTTGTAATATTTTAATAATATTTTTTATAATACTTTGATTTTTGTATAAAAAAAAGATGTGAAAATATAAAATATAACACATGTTAGTTTTATTCTTTTTTGTGATACCATTAGCTAATTTTCTAATACTTAAAATTGGGCAGATTTTTGAATTCTTTTTTCGGTGATATATTTTTTTTAAAAATTTGAATCAACCGTTTTTTAGAGTGCAACGAGGTGAATTGAGAGGTAGTGATTGATCGTAATTTTGTCCTGTGAATCGTTGAAGATTGAAAATCAAATTGATAATTATGTAACTTTGATCTCAGGTTTACGATGATTGTAGTATTAGATCTTAAAATTCAATTGCGAATTTGAACGAGGGAGACGAGAGGTCAAACGATATCAAACTTGAAAAAATATATCGCCGATGAACGGCGGCAGCAGCAGCATGTGGTAGTGACAATCGGAGTCCGGCAGTGTGAGATAATACGTCTGTGTGTGTTTGTGTCCTTCTGTGGGAGAGATAAATAGATATTTTTTTCATTATTTATTTATTTATTAAATAAATGAGTTGGGACGGATTAATTAATAGGTCGGGCAAAAAGTAATATAATACTATGAGACCTATTGATTTATTGTATTAATATTCTATTTTATGTATTTTCAATGGAGCAATTTATATTTATTTTATACTGTGTATATATAAATATTTCTAAATTGTTGACATTGAAGTCAAAGGCCACATCAGTCTACCAAGGCTAAAGTGGAATTTTGGTCAAAATGTTTGACATAACGTGTATCCCTACCAAAAATCACGAATTGCATATATCGGAATACTCAGGGTCTAGGGAGTCCTCGGGTCGGGCATCCATAGAGTTGAGGAGAATCGTCGCGTCGAATAACCCTACCATTATATTTTTAAGCAAAACAAAAGTTAAAAGACGAGATAATAGTGGACTTTGGAAAGCTGTTTTCGGGGTTTCAGGTGTTTTTTCTATTTGTGGGGAAGGAAATAGTGGTGGGTTAATTTTGTTTTGGAAAGATATTGTGGCGCTGGGGAAAATAAATATCGGCGGTTCACATGGCTATATGGTAATCTTCAAAAATACTTATGTGTTTGTATATACTAGTATTGTGCCCGTACGATTCCACGATAATTTTTTATTTTATTTTATATAAAATAAAAATAATTATTTTAAATGTATTAAAGTATTTAAATAAGTAATTGTATATATATATATATATATACTTAAGTTATATGTGTGTGTGTGTGTATTTTGATGAGAACCATCACTGGTTCTCAAATCAGAGAAGATTTTTACTATAACTGCTCCATATATATAAAATTTCTTATACACAATTTTGTAGTTTTGTTACAATGTTATTCTCATCATCGTCGATCAATATTTTTAAACCTTTACAATTGGTCACCCTTGATATCAAGGCTGACAAATCAGTCGTGTCGGGTTCTTATCGGGCCGGCACAATAAGGGACGACAAGATAATCATAGGCACGAACACTACACGATAAGCTTATCGGGCATATAATCTAAACCCGAATCATGACACGCTAAAAACACGAAAAGTACGACACGGTACGATAAACAAAAATACTGAATTTATTTAATCTTACCCGTTAAGCACATTAGGCCCGTTAATTAATAAAATACATGATTTTCTTAATAGATATAATGCATATCTATAAAATTATCAATACAAATTGTCAAATATATTTAAAATTATAATATGACAAATGTACTAATGATAAATTAAAGATACAGATACTAACAATGAGTAAATGAATATAAAAGGGGGAAATTAAAATATTATCGGGTCTTATCGTATTTATCGGGTTAGCGCGTTATCAACTCATTACTTAACGTGTCTTATCGTGTCAGCTCGATAAGGCACAAATCAAATAAGCCTCAACCCATAGCCTATTATTTTGTGTTGTGTTCGTGTCGGTCAATCATGTCGTGCCTCATTTTTTCACCCTTACTTGATATAGCAACGTACAACTGATCATGTTTGAAAACTAATTTTTTCAGGAAAAGTCCAACGTGAGAGAGATTGTCCTTAAATCTTGTTGATCATCATAGTATATGACACAATCAGAAGAATTATCGTCGTTGGAATTTGAAATACAGGCTCGAATTAGATGGTGTGACAATCATTTTAGGGATGAACAACAATTCACCTTCATTGCTTCCTTGAAAAATATTAACCTATACAATATGATCGTCAAGTTTTGTAACAACCAACATTACACAATACAAGAAAATGAATCAATATTTCTCAACAACATGAGTGGAATTCTAATTTCTAATTTTAGCTCATAGTTCGGCAATCCATAACATTTAATGGTATTTAGAAACTTTGGTGAGTGGACGTCCTACAATATGTCAATGTTTGAATCGGAACTTTAATTCTCCATCATTTTATGACATCCTATATTTATTAATCAAATCGACGACATCAAGTGTTAGAGATTGAATAGCACGACCCTCCAAATAAGCGAAATATTCAGTAGTTTTTTCAAATTGTGGATATGTGCTGGTCACAATTGACGGAACATGGTCACCATCTTCTTTCAATAATAGATAACCTGGATTTCAATTTAAGCGATACCATCATTTGGTCCTCCGACTATTTCATCTCGTATACTATTTATCGAATTAACATTTTTTTTTAACTTGACACAATCGGGATTTGAATTGTGATTTTACAGCACCACATTCTTGGTCAACTTCAAAACCATGTAATGAGTTCATAAATGTGAAGATTTGATCATCATATGAGATATGTCCGGTCCAGCGCCATTTGGAACAACCGGCAAAATTTGATGAAAATCTCCACAAAGAATTATTATTTTGTTACCAAATGAAAGCTGCATATTATAATTATTTTGCGATCTCATCACGTCTTTCAATGTTTTGTCCAGAGTATCTGAATAATGGCTATGCATCATTGGAGATCCATCTCAAATAATGAGATGCGCATCCACCATTAATTTTGCAAGTGGAGTACCAGGAAACATCGAGATCTTGTTGGATATTAAAAGGAACCTTAAATCAAGAATGCCTAATTCTTCCTTTCGAAATAAGAGAAGTTATGTCGTTAGATATTACATTAACAATTCCACTATTAGATTTGTAGAAAGCGTCATCTATATCCATAGATGAGAAATACACCACCCTTGGTTAATTGTATTGCATCCATGACTTTATCAATTTTGGCAGAAAATGTATTAAATATTTAAATAAGTAATTGTATATATGCATACTTAAGTTATATGTATGTATTTCGGTGAGAATCATCCCTAGTCCTCACACCATAGATGGTTTTTACCGAAACCACTTCCTATATATATACATCTAAATATTATTTCAAAATCGAATAATATTGAAAATAATATAACATGTTCATAGAATGATTGTTATTCGACGAAATGTACTTTACAAATTATAAAAAATTTTCTTATATACAACATTTATAATATTATTACTACGTTTATTCTAATCATCGCCGATCAATATTTTTAAACTCTTACAATTAGTCACACTTGATATAGAAAGGTACAATTAACCATGACTGAAAACTGACTTATTTAGAAAAATATTTGTTTGGTAATTCTAAACTTTTGCAACACCATCATCTCCAAAAATATTTGTTTGATTATTCTAAACGAATTATTTTACTATCTAGCATGGATTGTAGGTATGCTACAAATTTGGTATGAAGATAATTTTATACATTGTTACCTCTACATAGTGAGCAAATAATGGTATAAGTATACGAAAAAAGATATGAATATTCAAATGAAATTAAAGTGATTGGTAAACGCATATCTAATGGAATTATCTAGATTTTAAATTTCGATATAAATTAAGTATGTCATGAATGCTTTCAAGATTACTGTCATTAGTAACATTTACTTTTAGAGGCGGCTTTCCCTTCTTGGTTTTGGGATTAGTTGATCTTTTTACAAACCTTTTAAAGTTGATGCCACAGTGTTCATTCCACTCGATACTAGTTTTGCACGTTGTTTTGCATGATTACTGAGATAGTAACAAAATACATTATGTTTAGATCTAAGAGTAGTCTAAATCATTAAAACCAAGAAAATAAGCAGTTGAGCAACAGGAAAGCAGAAAACCAAAAATAGGAAAAAGTGCTTGACTTTTATTCCTTAAAATCTGGTCGGATCCTTATACAGGGCAGATTCCTGGTTACAAGCCTTTCTCTCTCTAACTCTCTATGTATTTCTCTCTCTAGCAGCTGGGGCCCCCCTCTCTCTCTCTCTCTTGGAGAGGCTATTTATAGTTTTCCTTCCTAACCCTAATTGGACACGTGTCACCACCTGGATGCACCGACTTACTTGGCCAATAAGCCAATCACAAAAACCCTAACCCTAATTAGACACCTGGCGCTTTCTCATTGGTTGCGCATCCCTTTCTGAGTCAGAGAATAAAGCCTTGATCATATCTCTTTCGCCGATTCAGAGCCGTCCTCATCTCATTAAAGCGTCGAACCGAACCTTCTTCATAGTCGACCAGTCCTAGTTAAACCGTTCTTATCCCTCAAGCCTAACCTCAAACAAAGGCAGGGAATGAGTTGATCCGAACTCTTTCCCAAGTGTCAAATCGATAAAGCCGTCCTTATCTTGACATTGTGTCGAACCGACCTTTACTCGCAGCCAACCATCCTTAGTCGACCTGTTGTTTACTTACCAAGACCAATTTCAACTAGAAATAGGAGGAGGTGGACAGTTCCAATCTTCCTTTCAAGCGTCGAGCCGATCTGGATGCTTTCCTGGTGGCCTGGAATGTAATTAGTTGAACAACCCTACCTGGAGGGTGCTCTCAGGTACGTGCCCTTGAGCTGCGGTGCGCTCGGCAGGTCATGCTCGGCAACTCAACGGAATGAGCCGCCTGGCTGGCAACCTAGAATGAGGTGCTCGGCAGGTCATGCTCGGCAGCTCAGCAGGTCATGCTCAACAGCTCATGCTTGGCAGCTCGGCAGGTCATGCTCGGCAGCTCGGCAGGTCATGCTCGACAGCTCGGCAGGTCATGCTCGGACAGCTCTTATTGGCAGCTCATGCTTGGCAGCTCGGCAGGCATGCTCGGCAGCTTAGCAGGTCATGCTCGGCAGCTCATGCTTGGCAGCTCGACAGGTCATGCTCGACAGCTTAGTAGGTCCTGCTCGGCAGCCCCCAGCAGGTCATGCTCGGCAGGTCATGCTTGGCAGCTCGGCAGGTCATGCTCGACAGCTTAGCAGGTCATGCTCAACAGCTCATGCTCGCCAGCTTAGTAGGTCCTGCTCGGCAGCCCAGCAGGTCATGCTCGGCAGCTCATGCTCGACAGCTTAGCAGGTCATGCTTGGCAGCCCAGCAGGTCATGCTCGGTAGCCCAGCAGGTCATGCTCCACAGCTCATGCTTGGTAGCTCGGCAGGCCATGATTGGCAGCTCGACGAGAGAGCTGGTGTGCAATTCGACAACCCAACTCGACTCTTTGCGTCCCATTGGCCCGGACTTGGTCTGATGCGCTCACTATTTTCTATTTGGTTACCTATGCCAGGTCGACTATCAACACATTATTTTATAAAATCAATTCAAATCAAAAGTATTGAATCATAATAATATTTTATAAATAACATGTTGATAGCCAATAAAACAGATGCTACATTGTATAGCACTGTGCAATTTTGCATATTTTATTTTAAAAAGTGGTCAAATTATTTTTGAGAAAAAATAACAAATTTCATATTATTTGACTCACAATAAAAACCAAAATAACATATACATATACATATACATATGCATATACATATATTCAAATGATCTTATTAATTTTTTTATATATTAATTAGGGTATTCATCCTAATTACGTTAAGAAATTTTTTACATAATTAAAAAAGAAACTAAATCATCATTAATATTAAATATTATTTATGAGATCAATTGAAATAAAAAAAAAGTATTGAATCATAATAATATTTTATAGATAACACGTTGATAGCCAATAAAATAAATACTAAATTATGTTATCATTTTTATATAATCTAATTTAGAAAATTGGTCAAATTACTTTTGATATTATCTACTCACAATTAAAAAAAAACAAAATAACAAAATAATATTTCTCTCTCTCTCTCTCTCTCTCTATATATATATATATATATAGGATCTTGTTATTTTTAATATTAGTTAGGGTATTTATCCTAATTATATTAAGTAAATTTTTATATAATTAAAAATAGAAAAATAATCCTACGTGACTTTTTCTCTTTCTTACATGGTTTTTTTAGGTCTACTATAATTTCGTGTGAAGATAATTTCTTTCCTCTGCACAATGAGCAAATGATAGTATACGTATTAAATTAAATATAAATATTACAATGATGTTGAAGCGATTAGTATGTAAAATATAAATGCATACCTAAGAGAATAAATTCGATTTTGAACTTCAATCGATATTAAGTATGATATTAATGCTTTACTATTTTTAGCAAAATTTGCTTTCAAAGGCGGCCTTCCCATTTTTTTGTTTTTGAATTAGTTGATATTTTTTAAAATCTATTGTAGTTGATGTCATAATGTTCATCCCACTTGGTGCTGGGTTGCACTTGTATTGTTTTAAGTGGTTTTTGAGATAATAACAAAATACATTATTTTATGAAACCAATTCAAATAAAAAAGTGTTGAATTGTAATAATATTTTATAAACAACATGTTGATAGCAATAAGAATAATATCAAATTATATTATATTGTGCATTTTTGTATAATTCAAATAAAAAAGTGTTGAATTGTAATAATATTTTATAAACAACATGTTGATAGCAATAAAAATATTATCAAATTATATTATATTGTGCATTTTTGTATAAATTAATTAAATAAAGTGATCAAATTAATTTTGAGAAAAAAATGATAAATTTGATATTGTTGGACTTGAAATGAAAAAAAATAATGAAAAAACGTAAAAGAAAAAACTCATAATAAAAATTAAAATAACATATAAGTGATTATATATATATATATATATATATATATATATATATATATATATATATATATATATATATATATATATATATATATATATATATATATATATAATATTAATTCTTATTATAATATTAATTATAGTATTTATCCTAATCTATATATACATAAAGAGGCTAGTGTTTCTAAAAATATTCGTCAATATTTTCCCGCCCATTTTACTTACTATTTGTAGTATACATATTTATTATTTATATAATTATTTATGTAAATATAAAACAAACAAGAAAGTTGATAATATTATAAAAATAAATATAAATTCTTAGCTACAAAAAAAGTACCATTAAATTGTAGAAAATTATAAAAAATTATGAGAAATATAATATAATGAAAAAAATGGGGAAGAAAATAAAATGAATAACAAAACTATAAAATTTATAATTTGATTTTAAAAATTATTTAATAATTCTGTTAACTGAAAAAAAAAAGATAATATGAGTACAACTAGGAAATTGATGCAACGAAAGACAAAAAAAATTATCATCAGTAATAAGAAATTATCTTTTCTTACATAATTTTATTTGTTGACCAAACCATGTGATACGAGGACAAATCTAATAGCGTCATATCTTTCAGTTTTCTATATTTGACTCGACTAAAACTTGGATGACCCTAAACGTGCCAGAAACTTAATAATGACACTTTTTTTCTTTTTTTCCCTAAAACAAAATAAAAAATTATATTATGAACATAATTGAAATGTAAATAACTTTATACAATTATTTGATTAAAATTTGAAATCAAAATTATATGTGGGCAGAACAAAGAATAATTATTATATAATCGCATAATATAAAGAATTCAATACATTATTTTAAATTTTTTAACTAAATAATTATTTATGAACGTTTGTATATTAATAATTTGTGACTAATTATTATGAATTTAAGTATTTAACATTAAAAATTCACACATAAATGGTTTATTACTCTTGGTTATATAATTACTTCGTATAAACTGAAATCTATATATAAATTTTATTTATTATAGGGTTCATCAACTGGCTCGATGACTTGGTGGTTAATTACTCATTGGCTATCTTGAGTCAATTACCGGGCTGATTTAAAAAATAACTATAGTAAAATAGAATACAAAGACCCTAAATTAAAATCTTAATACGATGCCTCATTTATTTGGTATTTTTTTTTTCATTTTTGTAGTATTTATTATATTCTTACGATATTTATATTTTATTTATTTTCTAGATTTAGGAGATGATTTTTTATAATATAACATTAATTAAGTATATTACTTTTTATTTTAAAATATTTTAAGATTTATTTTATTATATTTATAACTTCTTGATATTTGTTATTGTTTATTATCAAATTTCAATAGATAAAAAAGCTATTTAAAATTAACTTTCATATATTTGTTTAATTTACTTTATCAATATCGCCAATTTATTCTTTCAATGTCTTTAAAATAAATATTTTAAAATAAATAATAATTTTATTATATTTTTATCTGATTTAAAAAATAATTTTATATTTATATTATTATATTATATTATAATATAATATTTATATTTATATTTTATTTTATTTTATAAATTATTAAGAGCCATTTATAATTAAAATATATATATTATATTTATTTAACTAAATTCATATTTTTCTTATTATTTTATTATTTATAGCATTATAAGTGTATTTTGTTACTTTTAGAATTTAGTAAAAAGGATTTAAATTATTTTTAATTTATTCTATAGAATTATTGTGAAATAAGATTTATTTTATATTATTTAGACTATTGCTATCTTCATAATTATTTTAAAATTATTTGATAAGTATTTGTATATATATATTTTTTATATATATTTAACATATTTCATATTCTTTTATGATTTATTTAAATAATTATTTAGAATAGTTTAGAATAATTATTTAACATAATTATTTAGCATATATATTTAAATAATTATTTAGAATTCATAATATTTTAATTCAATTTTAAAATAGTTTAGGATTTATTTTATATTATTATAATATATATTATTTTGTGACTTTTTTAATTTTAATTTAATTGATATATATTTTTAATCTAAATACAATTTTTTGTATTTATTTAGTTTAGTTTATTTTATTTTTCTAAATTTATATGACAAGTATTATATTTTTATTGGTTAAAGGTTTATTTAATAATTATATAATTATGTTGATATAAATTATATCTAAAAGAAAACGTACAACAAAGTACGACTAAAGTACAACTAGATTATTCAGTTGTACTAAAACATATTAATATGATTGAATTATGAACTAATCTAATGATAAATTTTCGTGTACATGTTGACAAACAAGTACAACGTATAACGGTAATTAGAAAAGTCTGAATTTATTATAAGATATTCACTTTGTCTTTGATACAAAGACTAAAAAAGGAGATGGATTCAATGATTTGTAATAAAAGTGACTGATATTATTGCTTCGCGACTAACTAAATGGGAGAGTTTGAAACTATTGTCATGTGAGTTAAACAAAAATTTGACATATGATGTAGTATGCAAAAAGTTGTTTCATAATATATAAATTATTTACCTTAAATTTGTTTTAGGACGCGGATACAGGCACCCCATCTATTCATGAGTTCACCCCAATAAAAAAAAATCAACAAACCCACAAAATACTACACCCCCAAACACATCATCTTCTCTAACCCTTCACCACCACTCCAACTCTGCCATTATCATCGCCCGTCACACCGTCGCCGCCACCGTCGAACAGGAAGAAGAAAAAACGTGATGGGTGGTAAAAGGTAAGTGATGGATTTGGGAGACAAAGTGTAAGAAACAAATGCAAAATATGGGTGTTCGTCTCTGGTTTCTCGAGCATATGTCATGTGTTTGAACTTATTGATCGAACAATACAACGTTGTTCGGAAAAAAATCGAACAAGCTTTGAAGGGGGCGTTCAAATCAACTTTTCAAACATGTATTCTGTCTACGAATTCGCAGTTGTATTTTGTGTTCGAATCGATTTTTTAAACGTATGTTTTGTGTTCGAAAGTTTGGTTCGAACGACTTTTTTCAAGACATTGTTTTTCTTTTTCTTTCTTCAATGGCACGGCGATGACAACGTATTTTTGTGTGCATGTTTTGTTTATATTCTTCAATAGACGGCGGTCATGGCAGTGGCGGCGGTGATGGGCGACGACTGGAGTGGTGGTTGAGAGTTGAAAGAGATGAAGTATTTGGGGGTGTAGGGTTTAAGGATATATGGATATTTTTGTGATAACTTGTTTAGTAGGGTGAACTAATAAATAAAACGAGGTGCGTATATCCACGCTCTTTGTTTTAAATTTACTCGTGTTGACCAAATCATGACTTGAATATTTTAAGTTATTATATTATATTAATAAATTAATAATATTACACTTACATCGAATTAATTTACACCATCTATTTCAATTCGCTCCGTGCATCGCACGGGTTAAGCACTAGTTATGTTAAGAAGATTTCTACATAATTAAAAAAAGAAACTAATCCTAGGTGAATCAAATCATCATTAATATTAATTATGGTATGTATCATAATTATGTTAATAAAACTCCTACATAACTAAAAAAAAAAAGAAAATAATCCTACGTGGTATTTTTTCTCTCTAATATTAATTATGGTATGTATCATAATTATGTTAATAAAATTCCTACATACCTAAAAAATGAAAAAAAATCCTACGTGGCATTTTTTCTCTCTCCAGACCTCTCTTTTAATATATATATATATATATATATATATATATATATATATATATATATATATATATCCGAGTCATTATACCTTACACCTTGTAAGACGCACCCAATAATTTAATTTATATCGCATATAACTGGTACATATCATCACAAATAATTGAAATTCTAAATTTAAAATCTACAATTATAAAATAACCTAATACGAATAATTAAACCGTAAAAATATACTAAACCCTATAAAATGAAAAACTAAACCCCAAAATTGAATATTAAACTCTATATCCTAAATTTCTTCATATCTCATCACATATCATCACATATAACTGGTAGAATGATAGATTTTTGGGACCCTAAAATAGAAAATTTTTAAAAAAAAAAATTGAAAAACTAACCTTAAAATGGAAAATGAAAACATAAAAATGGAAAACTAAACCCTAAAAAATAAAACTAAACCGTAAAATGGAAAATTAAACTCTAAACTCTATATTTTTTTCACATATCATCACATATAACTATCATATATCATCACGTATAATTCAATGATAACAGATGTTTAGAAGGTGCACCTAGTGAGGTGTAAATTGTCTATATATCTTGTTATTTTGTTCTAACCAAAATTATTTTGAACTATATATTTTGGTTTTCTTAAAATTTATTTTTCGGGGAAAAGTAATACTCATTCCATCCAAAAATAACAACTTACGATTATTTTCACATAATTTAAGAAAATAATGATTAATATAGTTAAAAAAAAATAATTTTTTGCATCTATACTCCTATTGTAAATTAATTACTTATTCGCGGTTAAAAATTAATGTATGTAGGTGAAATTTTAATATAAATAAATAAGAGTTTACATGAAATGAAAAAAAAAAATAATTGTATTAACAAACCTATCATTTTGGACGAATGTTAAATTTAAATGTTATATGTTTAAATTCAGAATTATAGATATAAATATAATTATGAATGACTTGTATTCGTTGATGGCTCGTTCAACCCGAAACTCGATAAGATTAGAGTTATATTTACGTATTCCTAACTTGTTTAAGTTATGACTTTTCTTTAGCCTGGACTGTAGCTCAAGGCACTTCAGTGATAACCTGTAATATCTCTACTACCTTTGTCTCGTCTGGGTTTAGTGACACCTGGAGATCAAACAAACCGTTGGATTAGCGGGTAGCCAATCAGAGGTTGGCGTGAAACATATGTTGCCAGATTTGGAAAAAGAAGAGAAAATCGTGCTTAACGTTGGACAGTTACCTCAACAGGGCCAAACAACCCCATTTCCCCTTTTGAATGTCAATTATTAGCCATGATTTTGTCCACATTTTTCTCGTCATCTCTCTCTTTTTCCTTTTCTTTTAAGTATATATTTAAATTATATATATTTCTTTTATTTCAAATTAAACGTCATTTTAACTTTATTTTCTAACTTTTATTATAAACAAGTGACGTTTTAAACATTCGAGATATTTCCGAGCTATTCTACAAATTTACACCTATTTATTATTCTAATTTGTGTTAATATCTTTAAAATAAGTGTTGGAAATATGAAATTCATTTCATATACTATATGTTGAATAAAGGTGGATAAGTTATTTTATTAAAAAAAACTTAATTTATGTTAAAAAAAATTAAAATGCAATTAATTTGAAACGAGAAAGATTAGTTGTGAGTTATACATGTTGGGAAATGACTTTACAAATAAAAAGAATTGACAGATGTTACTTATTAAATATAAAACTAGTTAATATTGTGTTCATTAAAGCTGAATATTTAATTTAAACAAATTAGTAATGATAATTTAAAAAAGGAAATTATTAATACTTGGAAAAAGTTATGCCACGTTAATCTTCTTACAAATATTCTAAGTTTTTGTAGTATTATATTTATCTTTTAAGATCTTTAATTATAAGGTCTATATAAAAAGTAGTGTCTCTTTAATTTTGTCCAAAAAAACATAGGAACTTTGTCAACAACTAAACGAAATTCACAAACCTCGTCAAGAATTAAAAACGATCAATATTGGATTGGATTCAGCCAAGTGCTAAAGATACTTTTTCTACGTAAACAAACCCAAATTCAATTTTCATTAAGTGCGTAAAATTTCAAATTTAATTAGATGTACTTGTTCAACAAGTCCAAGGTGGTGGAGATATGATATTTTGAATTTTTTAACACAATCTCAAAAAGTTAATCACCATACTCTCATACAAAATATTCAATTTATATGATTGAAAACTCACAGCTGTCTTGTACTAAATATTCTCTCTCATTACACATGTTCCCATTATCTTTTTCTTGATATTTTAAATATTAGTAATTTTAATAAGCTGATTCTGTGGTTATAATAAACTTTTCTTCTTCTGTTTTGCGTACACCTGTCCCCAACGGCAGCTTGATATTTTCATGTGTTGAAAGGATGATACCAACTTAAACATCATTAGTGACTTTAATAATGGTTAAAATCTATCATTAACTGAAGAGGCACGAATCATGTGTTTTTTATGTAAACTGTTAGAATTGTATTTTTAAACAAGGAACGCTTTAGAATGAAGCACTACACATGATTGTACGTAGTAACGTAAATCATATTTCTAAGCATGGGACCCACCTATCACTATTCTAATTAAACTATATATTGATGAATTTCATATATATATAATAAATATATATACATATATACAGTTCCTTGAAACTAACGTTACTTGTCGCACAATTAAGTGCACCACATGTAGGAATTTGTGTGGGGAAAATATTTATTCGGCCTGTTTAAAAAAATAAATAAAATCACATGAAACTATTATATATATATGCTACTTTTTAGGAGAAATAATGTCGAATTTGTGATTTCTTAATTATAATAATATAAATTTGATGTAAATAAAGTCTAGAAAAACATATTGGTTTACGACGTCGAAAGAGTATACATACATAGGAAAAGGGACATCTCAGGGATCTGATGTTAAATTGACCGGTCCACTAATGTTGTAGTATGTGTTATTGATAATCATTTAGACAAAATCATCCCAATTTCCTTGCAAAAGCATAATTTATCAAGTAGTTCGCATCACATGCATTTTATATCCCACTTTATTACCCTCCACAAATTTCTTCCACTCTCTTCCAAATTATCAGGTCTGATTTTGTCCGTCGTAAATGATCATTTCACATTAATTAATAAAAATATTGATGGTAAAATTATAAATTAAATGACTATAATATTATTTTGTTTAAATTAAATAAAAATATTAAATAATAAAAAGAGATGTAAAAGTTAGTAAAGTAACATTTAGTTTATATTGTAAAAATAAAAAATAACATTAATTAGCTTCTTAAAAACATAAATGTAACACCTAAAATGAAATAATAAAATTTATAAAATTTGGGTAAATACAGGGCAAATAGTAAAAGACTCTGACATGGGGATCCATCACTTGAAAAGCAAATTACTTACAAAGTACATTAATTTATAAGTAGATATAATATTAGATTCGTCTAAACAAATCTAGGTTAATTTTATACTAACTTTCTCCCAAAATAATGCAAATTTTTTTATTTTGTCCCAAATTATTCATATTTGTTTTATCCTCTTTCTTATATTCTACTTAATTCACCTCTGTATCAATAATTAATGAGCAATTAATGTTGAAAATAATGATATAATTAAAAGATGTAGGTAAAATTTAAGGGAGGGCACCATTCCCCGTTTATTCACAATCATTGAATCAAAAGTTGGTTACAAACCGTAGACATTTCCAAAACTTAATGCTTCAACCATAATAACTATTTTGTTCTAATTTTCATGAAAGTTAAAAACTAATGAATATTGAATACTCAATGCGTCTTACAAATATTCGCTATTTCATTTTTGTTCGTCTTACAAAGATAGTTGAGTTATCATAATTAATATACCATTAATTTTTTATTTCACACGTATTTTTAATTAATATTTTTGAAAATTATTTTTTTTATAATAAATAAAAAATTGATTATTACAATGTAAAATTTTAATATTCAAATGACAATTATATTAACTTCAATACTATTTGAATTATTAATTATCATTAATAAATTTGAAAAAAAATTAACTGTAAAATAATAAATAAATTAATATATTAATTATTTAAATTATTAATTTCTTAATATATATGAAATTAGGTGTATTATGGGGCAATAGAGACCTCATTCATTGTTTAATCGTTTGCTCATGAAATAAGTCTAAAAGGTTTTATTTAATTATATGAAAAGAAAAACATAAAGTGAAAGCAACATAGATCTTAATTATTGCAAACCAAATTACAATAAGTACTACAACTGCTTTAAACACAATCACATTGATTTTCCACTAGGTTGATAATATAAAAATGCTGGGAAATCTTACCAGACGATCTTATTGGTCAGGAAATCCGAGGAAAAATCAAAAATAGCAACTCTGGCAACGTGGGCAACTCAGGTCCTAGGAAATATAAGTATTTTATATCGATATATATGTTAGCAGATCTCTGAGGTTTTGAATTAAAACTCGTGCTTTAATGGAACAAATGAAAAGCATGGACCCACCAAAGTCCCTTTCTGACCCCTCACACAATTGTTTTTTAGTGTTGTTTGGGGAAAAAAGTCATTTGATTGCGAGATTTGTCGGCAATATCTAGTGTCTTCGAATTTGTTCATTTTTTCAATGCCAGGCAGTAAAAGAAACAGGGTGGGGTTTACATGTATCAGCAAAACATTATTAGTTATTTTAATTTTTCTATTATTTTATAGCAGATATTTATGGGTAGTGTAGTGCTCTCATGAATCATGTTCTTGAGTTTTCGTGACTCGGATGAGCTTTATTTTTAGAATCTCGGGTTGGTAAAATATGGATAAATAGAGTAGAACAAACCTCATTGGCTGATCATGATTTTAAAGCATAGTTAGGCTCCACTTAATTTTATTCAAGTGTGAGAGATTTATCTAATTAATTGCTGCAAAATGGTTTAAGAAATGCGTATTTCTACAACTTGTTTTAATCCTATAGAATAAAATTACCAAAGCACCCCTTTTTCAAAATTCCAAGGGTCTCACTGCCCCCTCGACTCCACTATGGCTTCGTGCTTGCAAATAGGGGTGTAAGTGAGTCGAGTCGGCACGTGTGCTATTCGGGATATACTCGAGAAAAGTTCGAAATCGACTCGAGGTTAATCGAGTCGAGTTCGAGCTCGAGCTACTCGATTATGTATCGAGTTCAGTGATACTTGACTCGATAGGCTCGCGAGCTTAATCGAGCTTTGCTAGATTTACCATTTTATCCTTATTATGTTTACTTATTTACATATATACCCTAAATATATAATAAAAATTAATATTAAGTATTTTATTTTATGCTTTTAGATTTTTTTTATTAATATTATGTAACTCGAATCGAGGAGCTCGAGCTCGAGATTGAGAAAATTGAGCTCGTTCAAGCTCGAATCGTCTCGCTATAAAAGAGCCCTGTAAGAGATAATCACAATATATAAAAAGAAAACATGAAAAACAATAATTGCCTAGAATTGCTCGAGCTCGAGCCTTACAATGACCCGGTTTTCTCTATACTATTACTCTTACCAATATAATTATATTCGAAGACCAAATGATCAGTTACGAAAGCATGTACTAAAATTTGACTAGTATGATCTAAGAAAAGATTTCTTAAAGAAATACAAGAAATGTCTCTTTTATTTAGAAAACATTTGTTTTTGCTAACAATATGAGTCACGACCATTGATGGAGAATATTCACAATGTAGTTTCACATGTTCGTTGAAATATTAATATTGTAACAAATGTTATGATGATTGTGTAATATGTAAAGAGAATAGATCAGCTCGCCTGGTCGCCAAGGACCAGGTCGCCACAGGTCGCCAAATCAGGTCGCCACAGGATAGGACGTTAAAGCCACCACATGCATTCCCATGCACAGCCCCCGCGGCGGAACCAGTCTCTTGAACTTTTGTCTTATTAGCTGTCACATATTATTCTGTTTACTTGTTCCGTTAAGTTATATAGGGTTGTGCTTACTCTATTGTGGCTTGACACGTGTACTTGTCATCCTAGGTTTTATGTATTGCATCACCCTATATAATATGGGCTGACACTTGTATCAAACAAGCAATTAATACATAATATATCATTTAAGAGACATGTTGCTTTCAAACTTAAAGTTTCCAACTTTTGCTACTCTTTTACATGTGCAAACTGCACATTTCTTATTATGGTATCAGAGCTATTAAGCTCTGATCCGTATCCCTCTTCTTATCTTTTATCATTTTCCCTTTAAAATATGGCAGCAGAATCATATGTTGCTGTTTCAAATGCAACCACACAGATATCCCAATCAGTTTCCCTCTAGTCTCAATTAATTAGTGTAGAATTGAATGAGTCAAATCACGTTATTTGGAAACAACAATTTCTTTCTGCTATCAGAGGGTACGGATTAGAGCACTACATCAATGGCTCTATTACCCCTCCAGATCCCATTTTACCTAACACATCTTCTGAATCCACAACACCTAATCCTTCATATTTATTATGGAGCAGACAGGATAAGTTACTAGCTTCTTGGATATTATCTTCATTGTCTTAAAGCATATTAGTCACCTCTGTTGGCTTGACTACATTTCAGGAAATATGGCAGTGTCTAAAGAAAACATTTGCTAGTCAGAATGATGCCAAGATCTTGCAATATAGGCTGCAACTTCAGACAATTAGAAAGGATAACATGTCAATGAGAGAGTAACTGAACAAGATCAAATGTAGTTGTGATCTTCTTGGATCAGCAGGTGAAAGAGTGAGTGAAAGAGATCACATTTTATATGTCCTCTTCGGGCTACCTCAAGATTATAATCCAGTATTGGTGTCCCTTTCCACAAAAATGCCACCTTGCACCTTAATGGAGGCCTACTCTATCCTATTGAGATTTGAAACAAGAATTGAAGGCACATAAACACAGTGAAACAACAATATGAATGATAATGGAGCCTTCTGTCAATTTCATCACACAAGGATAAGGGGGCTGAGGCAATACCATAGGAAGAGGTAGAAACAGTTCTATTAATCAAGGCAATAGAGGAGGAAGAGGCAGATGTAGTTTAAGAGGAAGAGGATATGACAACTCAAGAGGAAGGTGTCGAGTTTGCCACTACAATAACCATACTGCATAAAAGTGTTTCTACAAAACAGACCTCAATTTCACCCCAGCCAACAGAAACAACAACAATAACTCATATGGATCAAGCTACACTCAAGGATCAACTGGCAATCTTAATGTAATGTGGCTAACATCACTAGGGGGTGTAAACGGGTAGGGTAGAGTGCGGGTACAGCTGTACCCGTACCCGTACCCTACCCTATTACCCAATTTTTGCACTCGGGTAGGGTACGGATATTTACCCGACGGGTATCGGGTACCCGAAAAATTAAACATTATGTCAAGAATATGCATTCCGAAATAATGACATCATAATATCGTCAGAAACCATGCTCCTATTTAAATTTACACAGTACAGATACAAGCGGCAATCTAGTAAATGGTCAATACAGTACAGATACTAAAAAAGCAGAGCAAAGTTCCATGTGTCAATTAGTAGCTTCTCCACACTGCCACTTTTTGTACTTGTCCTTTGACAATAAGCTAATTGTGGGCCCATATATCATGTTGCCCATGAAGAGATTAAATCCATACACAAAGACAGTCCTGTTTAGCAAGTAGCAACCCATTTTTAAGCAACAAAGAAATTAAGTATCAAGATGGTCCCCTATTTAATCTATGCACAAACCAGTACTGTATTTATTTGCTCGTCCTCTGAAAAGATATCCATCAGTGTTTAAAAAAAAGATAATAATAATACAACTAAAAAGACATATCCATGGACAAATGCCAATTTTCTAGTTTAGTAGAAAACAACTAAAAACAATATTTAAAGTTACTAGAAGAAGATGCATAATTATCACAATTACTAACTGCAAGGTTAATAATTTAGTTAAAGTATAATCGGGTAATCGGGTATAAAATTCGTACCCGTACCCGGTACTGTAGCTAGCGGGTAGTGCCCTCACCCGACCCGTTACCCGATTCTTGAGGGTAATACCCTACCCGATTCATCGGGTACCCGTCGGGTAAAATTGACAGCCCTAAACATCACAGGCATTGAGACACAGTCCACTACTGAATTCAATTGGTATCCAGATTCTGGAGCAAGCATCCATGTCACTTATGATCTTGGAAACCTCAACATAACAACTGAATACAAGGGAGCAGACAAAGTACATATTGGTAACGACACAGGTTTGAATATCAATCATTATGGGAATTTTGTTGTTCAATCCTCTGAAGCTCATTTTCCTCACTCATTTATCCTTAAAAATTTACTCCATGTTCCTCACATAATAAAAAATCTGATTAGTGTAAGTCAATTTTCCAAAGATAACCATGTTTTCTTTGAGTTTCATCCCAATATTTGTTATGTGAAGGATCAGGCAACAGGAGTGGTGCTATTCCAAGGGATTGTTAAGAATGGACTTTACATCTTCAACCTTGTTAGCTCCAAGCCAAGACCTCATCACCTACCCGAGAGACTCATAAATAAAGGCCCTCTAGTTGTTAACTCTTTAGAAGTTAAGAATAAGCCAAGTTTAGAACTTTGGCATTTTATATTAGGCCATCCTTACTTTGATGTTGTTTGAAGAGCTCTCACTCATTGTAATAAACCATTATCTGTTAATGAAAAACTATCTTTGTGTGTTCCTTATTTGCAATCAAAGTCTCATAAGCTGCCTTTTCCTGATTCTGTTTCTAATTATGAACTGTTTGATTTCATTCATACTGATCTATGGGGACCAGCACCCACAAAATCCTTCAGTGGCTTCAGTTACTATGTTATTTTCATTGATCATGCATCTAGATACACTTAGATATACTTTCTCAAGCACAAATATGCCACACAACAAGCCTTTATCCATTTTCACAAACTCATTAAGACTCAGTATAACAAGCATGTCAAAGCTGTCCAAAGTAACAGAGGAGGGGAATTCATAGCCCTCTCCAAGTTCTTTCTTGATCATGGAATTAAGCACAGAATGTCTTGTCCATACACACCTGAACAGAATGACCTAGCTGAAAGGAAACATATGCATATCATAGAAGTAGGTTTATCTCTCCTGGCCACTTCTCATATTCCTAAAATACATTGGGATTCAACTTTCACTTCTGCTATTTACTTGATAAATAAAACACATTCTAAGCACCTCAGTTACAAAAGCCCCCATGAGATCCTCACCAAAAGAAAACCTGATCTCAATCACCTCAGAGTGTTTGGGTGTAAGTGTTTCCCTTACATGAAGCCTTACAACTCCAACAAGCTCCAATTTAGAAGCATAGCTGTGACTTTCCTAGGCTACAAAAACTCACACAAAGGTTATAGGGTCCTCTTGCCAAACAATAAACTCCTTATTACTAGGCACATTGTCTCTGATGAAAATTCTTTCCCATTATCTAAAGAAACCGATGCTGGAGACAAAGCTAACAAGTCACCCTCACTCACTCCTCCCACTATGCCAATCTTACCACATGTCAATGAAAACATAACCACATTTCCTTCAAAAAACCCTTCTCATCCACCATCTCCTCATACTAGACCTAATTTGGATGAAACACCTCAGCCACAACATTCACAATTCCACAACCTCATCACATAATGAGCTTCAGAGTGGTAGAATTTATGTGAACTTGACTATTGATAATATTCATGTACCTCCTTCTGTTACCACTAAAACTGATTTACATGACTCAATAAGGGATGAACAAAGAAGACATCACATGACCATCAGATCAAAGTCTGGGATCTACAAGCCTAAAGTTTTTCAAGTAAGTGGAATTGTGCAGGAACCCAACAGCTTGAAGGAGGTCTTGAGCACCCCTAAGTGGAAATGTGCAATGAAGGAGGAATTGGATGCTCTTTCTAAGAATCAGACTTGGACACTCAGCACCTTACCTCCGGATAAGCAGTTTATTGGATGTAAGTGGATTTACAAGGTCAAGAGAAATGCTGATGAGACAATTGAAAGATCCAAATCTAGGCTTGTAGCAAAAGGCTACACATAAACACCAGGTTTTAATTTTACAGAAACCTTAAGTGCAGTTGTCAAACCTTCTACAATTAGAGTTGTATTGTCATTAGTTATTTCCAAATCATGGTGTATTAGGCAACTTGATGTTGCAAATGAATTTCTGAATGGTGACTTGGAAACAGACCTTTACATGTCACAACCACCTGGCTTTGAGGTAGGAAACAACAACAACCTCGTGTGTAAGTTAAAAAAGACATTATATGGGCTCAAACAGGCATCCAGGGCCTGGTCCAGCAAGCTGAGCACAATTCTACATTCCATGGGATTTTGCACATCCAAAGCAAATAGTTGTTTGTTCTACAAGCACACCAACATATCAAGCATAATCATAATGGCTTATGTTGATGATATCATTGTCACAGGCAACTAAAAACAAGAAATTCAGAGTTTCATTCAGCATCTTGGTGGTTTCTTCACACTGAAAGATATGGGGAATGTACATTATTTTCTTTGAATAGAGTTCAAATATACAAAAGATGGATTGTTCTTGTCACAGGAGGGCCACATCAAGGATTTTCTAAAAAGGGGCCAACATGGATAAAGCGAAGGGAATTCCTACACCTATGATCACTAATGCTCCACTATCTAAGACTGTTGGATCCCCCATTTCAGATGTTTCAACTTACAGAAGCTTAGTTGGAGCCCTTCAATATGTGACAATCACCAAATCTGAATTGGCTTACAGTGTGAACAAAATTAGCCAGTTTATGCAGTCTCCTCTTGACAGGCACTGGAAGGCAATGAAGAGAAGTTTAAGATATCTTGTAGGAACCATTAATTATGGATTGAGGTTCGTAGCTTCCCTATATACTCAACTTGTAGCCTTTACGGATGCTGACTGGGCTAGTGATCCTGATGACAGAAGGTCCACTTCAGGGTTTTGTGTTTATATGGGAGGAAACCTGATCACATGGAGTTCAAAGAAACAGGCAGTTGTTTCCAGAAGCAGCACTGAGGCTGAGTTCAGGGGATTAGCAAAATTTAAGTGCGACCTAATATGGTTGCAGTCACTTTTCAAGGAACTAAAAACACCTCATACTCAACCTCCAATTGCGTGGGTAGACAGTTTAGGTGCTGTGTCATTTGCCAAAAATCATGTGCATCATTCATGAATGAAACTTTTGAAAACTGATCTATATTTTGTCAAGGAAAAAGTTGGTGATCAGGTCATTATTGCAGACATTTTTACAAAGCCTTTGTCTAACCAATCATTCACTCGGTTAAGAGATAAATTGATGATTATCTTTGGCACCTCGCTCGAATTGAGAGGGCTGTAAAGATAATAGATCAGCTCGCCTGGTCGCCACAGGTCACCAGACCAGGTTGCCACAGGATAGGACGTTAGAGTTACCACATGCAATCCCATGCATATCCCCGCGACGGAACCAGTCTCCTGAACTTTTGTCTTATTAGCTGTCACATATTATTCTGTTTACTTGTTTCGTTAAGTTATCTAGGATTGTGCTTACTCTATTGTGGCTTGACATGTGTAGTTGTCATCCTAAGTTTTATGTATCGCGTCGCCCTATATAATGTGGGCTGACACTTGTATTAAACAAGTAATTAATACAGAATATATCATTCAAGAGACATGTTGCTTTCAAGTTTACTGCTCTTTTTCATGTGCAGACTGCACATTTCTTATTACAATATATGAGTTATGTTTTAATTGTGATCTGCAGTCCACTATAATAACAATTTAATTGACCTTTAAGATAATTGTAAATTTTTGATAAAATATTTGTCGATAAATATTTACCATCAAAATTTAAAACTTCCCACAAAAAGCTAAAATACTTTTACAAACGTCGGTGATTCGTTTATGGGAAAAAAATCTTTTTTTATACTGTTAATTATAAAACCTAGTCATAAAATAATATATATATCAATCAACTATGCAGTAGATCGAAAGGCTTTTTAAGTGATGTGTAACAGCAAATTTGTAATTAAACCTATTAAAAAAATAAGACTAGTTTTAAAAATTATTGAATCTCCTTTAAAAACATTTTATCAAGCTTTTAACTAGCTAGTATTCTTGATTTTATTATTTCCTTCCCTTTAAAGATGTATTGCAAACTCTTTGAGGAAAAAAAAAAAAAATCACACTCTTTTGTGGAGCTTCTAAGATTTAATTATTAACTTTCAAAGAGGTAATAATTGTAAGCTCAGTCAAAAAACACCGCTTAGTTCAAGGGTAATTAAAAAATAAAAAAAAGTTGGTAACAAATAAATTACAACCATAGTATATATATATATATATATATATATAATATATATATATATATATATACCTGTTACGATATAGGATGGTCCAGGGAGCTTATAATATTACTGCATGGTAGGCATTTGACATTATATGACAAACACGTTGCTTAAAATAATGGACTTTATTCAATGGGATATACTGCAACTTAATTTAAAAAATGGAGAAGATATGCCAATTGCCTGCACTGGCTTGGGGTCACTTCCGAACTTTTAATTGACCCCAAAAAGAGTAAATCTCAATGAACAATCAAGATGCCGTGTCTCCACTTTTTCATAATTATTACATTTATTTTATTATAAGTTTCATTTTAGAAAAAAGGCTTATAACTAAAACAAACACTATAAATAAAGTATATAAAAGAATGAATAGGTGTGGATTATTGTAAATATTAATTATCGTATACATATAAATGAAATAACAAATTAAATAATGGAGGCATTGAACTTTGAAAAGAAAGATAGAAAAAAAAAGTTAATTCCTGGAAAACAAAGCCGAGACTTGAATTAAATATTTCACACGTCCCAAATCATAATAACACACAAACGCATTAAAACTTTTCACCTCGTCCCCCCAAACCCACTGTAATCGTCCCCCTCCACAATGCAAATCCCCACACCAACAGATACTTATAATGTGTGCGTGAATAAAATATAGTAGTGAGCATGATGTATATATTCTTGAGTGTGCTTATTATTTTCGTGACCCCATTTCCATTCGCCTTTGAAAACACAACTGTTATCGCTCCTCTTATCATCATATCATACCATACCTCTTTAACTTATAACAATAAAATATAATATAAGTCCCCTTTAATATACACCTACATAAACCACTTTATGCGCACACACACATAACACAAGGTGAATTTTATTTGCAGAAATTGAAAAACCAAACGAGGATGTTCGATCTCAATCTGGCCGTAGATTGCAATGGGAAGGCGAATTTCGAGGCGGATCGCCAATCTCCGGCGACGTCGTTCTCGTCGGTGGTGAACGGGGACGGAGAAACCAGCTCCAGCAACGACGACGCGTGCTCCGCACGCGCCGCCGCGTTCGGCTTCGACATCCTGGATGGCGGCGGCGATCGTCGCCGTGGGTTGACTTCGGCCGCCGAGCCGGGCTTGGTGACCCGGGAGCTGTTCCCGCTGAGTCGACTCGGCGAGTTGGACCTAAGTGGGCAGATCAGCGGGGCGTTGGAGCTCCCGTTTGATCACGGCCCGCCGCGGCTGGAGGTACAACCACAGGAGCAGCAGGTACAAGCGAGGAAGAGCAGGAGAGGGCCCAGGTCTAGAAGCTCACAGTACAGAGGGGTTACTTTCTATAGAAGGACAGGCAGATGGGAGTCTCATATATGGTACGGTTTGCAGCATAATATTACTTTTCTTTATTTTCTTTTTATATCCATTTTTTTTTAATTCATTCCGTATTGTTACTTGATTTTCGGTGCAGGGACTGTGGGAAACAAGTTTATTTGGGTATGAAACATACGACTGTTTTAATTAGCATTTTGATTCGTTTTTTTTTTTCCTTCCATTTTTTGGTTGATTGATATTGACGGTGTTTGGTTTTGATTCCTGTTTAGGTGGATTTGACACTGCTCTTGCTGCGGCTAGGTAATTTTTTTATTATTTATTTTTTGTTCCCAGTATCGGATGTTATTTGAGTTTGCTAATTTTGACTCTATTTATGTAACTTGTGATATTGCTAATTATTTTGATAGAATTCGTGATTGATTTGTTTTATGGTCTCCGTGGTATCAGAGCTTATGATAGAGCTGCATTAAAATTCCGGGGAGTTGAAGCAGATATTAATTTTAATCTCAGTGACTATGAGGAGGATATGAAACAGGTAATAAATAAATAAATAAATATTTATAATTTTGGTTATTTCCCCTGTTTTCATATTTGTGAATAATTCACAAAGAATTATATTATTCAACAAAGTATTTATCGACCTTAATTTGACGAAAGAAAAGCGTAGTGAATTGGATAGTCACATCATTTGCTCGGTCCGTGTGGTTCATTTAATTTTAGTTTAAATTGATTAATTGCGGATGCAGACCAAGAATCTATCGAAAGAGGAGTTTGTGCATATATTACGTCGGCACAGCACAGGATTCTCGAGAGGGAGTTCTAAATACAGAGGGGTGACGCTCCATAAGTGCGGCCGTTGGGAAGCTCGAATGGGCCAGTTCCTTGGCAAGAAGTAAGCAACTAATTGCATTCTTCTGAAAATTTTAAAAAATAAATAAATCTTTTTTGTATTGTGTTCCGGGAAAAAAATATATTTAGAATTTATATCAAAGTCAGTGCAGGCGGTGCATATAAAATTTGGGATGCATGAGAAAGAATTATCTGCGTATAAATGATGATAATAATAATATTAAGAAATTTTTAAGTCTAAATTTAGCCTAGAAAACAATTTGGGATTTGTATTTTCTTAGTGAGGATTGCAATGCACTGCAGGTATATATATCTTGGGCTATTCGACTCTGAAGTAGAGGCTGCAAGGTCCTAAATTGATCATGACATGTTAAATCCTTAATAGGGTCTATATATATATATATGTTCCTTTTTGATCTTTTTTTTTTTTTTTTTTGGTTTGTTTGTTTGTAAATTAGGGCTTACGACAAGGCGGCCATCAAGTGTAACGGAAGGGACGCTGTAACCAACTTTGAGCCGAGCACATATGATGGTGAGATGATATCCGAAACATATAACCAAGGTAATAGGTTTTAAGTTGTTTTTTCTATCTGTGGCTGAGTTTTTGTTTTCATCAACGACACATTATACATAGGTTTTTCTATTTATTTTTTAATGCCAAACAAAGCAGGTAGCCGGAACGATCTCGATTTGAATCTGGGAATATCAACCTCTTCTCCAAAGGAGTCTGGAAATTTAGGGTCTTTCCAATTCCATCCTTATGATGTAAATAGTACAAGAATATCGAAGGTAAAGTTTCCAAAAAAGGAATGACTTGCACCCTATCAATATTTTTTTTGGTTCAAATTTCACCTTAAGAGATTATCTTCATCTTCTATCATTTATTTAAAAATGGGATGTGTTGATAATCCAAATCATTATTTGCCTTTTCAGCTACATGTCGAAAACTCGGCTACTTCAAGAGCACATAATCCACCACCGCTAACATCAGAACATCATATTCATCAGTTGACCGGCGTAAATCCTAAATTCGCTTCCAACTATGAGGTAATAACAATTTCAGTCTCAATATACACATAATTCAAATATTACGAAAACTCTGATTGGATATATAGCAAGAATATAAATAGCTACAATATTATTATTCAAGATTCTTGTTCAATATTGGACGCAAAGTGTTGGTTGCTTCATTAATATGGTATTACTATAATTAGAAAGTAGCCATCAAAATGTTTGAGACTCGTAAGGACTATTTTGGGCAGGAACAGGCAGTTGAGCAAAGACCGAAATCGGTTTCTCAGCAACAACAAGTAGCTAAGTGGGCATGGCAAATGCATGATCAGGTTCACCTAAACCCGATCGCAATGTTGCCCACTGCAGCATCATCAGGATTCGCATCATCGTCACCACCTTTCTCCAATTCGGCTTCTTCATATTATCCGATGCCTGTTAACCTCTGCTTCTCATCGTGTCCAAATACATCCACAAACACTGCTCAGTATTCCTCGTCACGCATTTAATACGGCATTTGAATGGGATATGTAGAAAGTCTAGTATGTTATTAAAAAAAAATCTGTTTTTTGTTATTCTTTTCTTGTGTAGAAAAGATGTTGATACACAGTGAAAATTGGTTTTATTGGTACTGCTTCTGGAGGTGGACTTTTTTACAAGGATAAGTAATGTTTAATTGTTAACTTGTTCGTTAGCCCAGTATTAAAACTCTATGTTTATTTTATTAGTTAATTTTATAAAACAAACAATTAGTCCATGTTAAAATTTTATTAGTCCCATGTTAAATTTATTTTGGTTTAAATACATTTCAATTAATTTGGGGCCAAACCTAGAGTTTTACTATATAAAAGAACAAGGATATGGCCTTAAGATTTTGTTTTTTAACGTGTACTATTTTATATTTGTAACTAATATAAAATATTTAATAAGAAATAATATTTTAGCCATAGGTTTTGGGGGATAAAATAAATTTTCAATTGAATTGTCTATTTTGCTATTTTTATCTCACATCCTGGCTCAAAATATTTCTAGAATATCCGTGTAATGTATCGGCCATTGATTTTTTAAAACACTAAGTAACTCAAGTAAGATATGACTATCATGTTTTAGTCAAAATATTTAAAAAAAAATCCTTATTTTAGAATTAAAAAATGTTTCAAAAAATTGAATGCTCAATTGACACATTAACAATATTTTTTTATTATAAATTAGTATTATATAAGTTTTTTCCTATACATCAGCCTTAGGTGAAAAAAAAAATATTCTGGCCACACCCTAATTGTCAGAAACCATTGAAGAAATAATAAAACTAGCTTTTGATTTCGTACCTTTCTTAACCGCTTAAGTAACTAGCATATTTAATTAACCGATTAATTTAACTAACTAGCTTGATTGGTTTACCATAATGCCAACTTAATGAATTTGAGTCTTTGATAACACAATTTGAATTAGAATATTTGACAATTTATTATCTACAAATAAATATTTAAATTTAAAAAGTCAAGCGAAACAAGCGATTTTTGAGTCATTGATTGTCATCATAAATCATCACTAAGCACCGTTTACTATTTTTAAGGGAAAAACTAAGCAACGTCTACTATTTTTAAGTTAAAAACTTTTTCCCCCCAACTATAATTCTTTCAATTTTTATTATACAAATTATTATTATTATTTGTAACAAATTATTATAAAAACTATACGCGGTTTAACAAAGTAAGAGTAAAATTAATAAATAATATTTATTTTTTATTTAAAAAGTAAAAATTAATGTGATTCTCTATTTAAAATATGAATATGACAGATAAAATGAGACGTGAAAATTTCTAAATTGATTGTGACAGATAGAATGAATCGGATAAAATAATTTGTATGATATATTATGAAAAACGTAATACTTTCGACGACAAATAATAATTACCCCAATTTTAAATAAAAACATATGAATATCATGTAATTCTAAGGTTGGCATGATAAATGACTTCTAAAAGCACACACACGAAAATAAAAAAATACTTGGAGCAAGAATTACACGCCTTTTAATTTACGTTTTAGCTATGAAACTACTCTCACCCAAAAAAATATAAGTTTGCGGCCATTTCACATGATTTAAGAAAAAATTGATTAAAATAATTAAAGTATTGTCTTTTTCAATTTATATCATTATAGTTAATTAATTCTTAATTTATTATTACTCGATTTTTATAATAGTTAATTTGGTTAAGTAAAGTAGTGTAATTTTAATATAATTAAATAGAAGTATGCCTAAAGTTGAAAAAAAAATACTAATATAATAGCAAGTGTGTCATTTTAAAACTTTTAAAATAACAATGAGACCAATATTTTAGGACGAGATGAACAAAATCTATTGAAGAGGGAAATGCCGCGTAATTATTGAATCAATTTCAAACATTTTTTTAATAGAAAAGGAAGTGAATGATACAGTTGAGAATAAATCCCCATCATCATTTATGAGGTGAATATTTAAAGGGGAAATTTGTAGGATCATTGTACTGTCAAATCAGTCATTGTCTGGCCCAAACGGGTAGCGGGTGGGTTATTATTCACCTGTCTCCAGTTGTGCCTTTTGCTATACTTGGGCCAATTGTAGGAATCTTTTTTTATTCCATTCCAAGGCAATTGTAGAAACCTAGACTATCTAGTCAAACTTTTTAGGACAACAAAGTGAGAAAGTATTACCGTGCTACATTGACGTGGATGACATGATTGATTTGGTTGATGATCCATGATTGAGTAATTAGCTTAGTTTAACGAGTTCTACCCATTAACTTAACCATTCATATCGTATTAAATTGTGTCATGATATTATGTTATTACATATTTTTATAGTAATATAAATACACTTTTCATCTTATTTTATTTATAGTAATTTAAAATTTTATGTCTTATTGTTACTTTTTATTTGACAATAATAATTCAATATTAATTACTAATTTTACTTCTACATTTGTTATTTTATATTTTTAATTATTTTAGAAAAAGAATTTATAGACTTATAATATAATTATAATATTAATCATTTTTTAATTTTTATAAAATAATTAATTACGACAGATATTAACTAAATTTATTGTAAAGTAATAAATATACAAATAGGATAATAATTAATACTAATACGTTGTTACATATTTGTAAATCGACACTTATGTCATATTCACTAATACGAAATAAATAAAAAAAGATTCAGTGCATGGACATTGTTGCAACAGAGTTAGTGCAAGCTCCAAAAGAAAAACGGATAAGAATCTCATGGAGATTTTTATTTTTCCCAGTATGCAATTTTTTAATTTTGCGTTCCGAAATATTTTTTATTTTATTTTGCCCCTTTATGTACAATAATTTTTTACTTTGGTCCCCAAATTTTATTTTCGGCGAAATATTCCTTTTAAATTCAATCAACGGACAGTTAGGAGCAAAGTGAAAGAATTTTATAGTTTGAGGGGTAAAGTGCAAAAAATCTTATAATTTTGGGGTAAATTAAATAATATAAATATTAAAATTTTGTTTTAAAATTTTATATTTGAAAAGGATATATAATTTTTATCTTATACTCACACACACACAAAGTTGTCAATACAATTCCAATTTTTAAAAAAAAAAATCCATAAATTTTCAATTAATATTTATAATTTTCTAAATATAAATATTGTCAATACATTTTTTGTATTATTAAATATAAAACACATGACTAAATATTATGTAATTTATTATGATTACTAAAAGAAAATTTGATTAATTTTGAAAAGTATTGATTTCATTTGACATTTTGTTCCAACCAATGTTGATGCGACGAAATATGTTGATGTTATCAAATAATTTATAATTATACCTTTTGGGTTTTTCAAATATTACAAACCGCCCTAGTTTTTTGTTTGGTTAGTTCATTAGTTGCAATTTTCTGAAGACTTGATGGATGAAATAGTAAAATGCAGACGAATATCGTGATCACTAACACGCTCCCTTCAGCAAACGGGCAGAAGCTGGACGTGAAGCTTGTCCCTTAGCAAGGGAAAGCGATTGAGTGACAATGATTTTATTAGAACACCAACGATTTGGTTCCGAGAAGAAATGAAGTGAACCTGGATAATTTTCGGAATTACTTTTTCACGGACAAAGTGATAGTCAAATTCAACGTGCTTTGTACGCGCATGAAAAACAAGGTTGGCCCCAAGATAAGTGGCGCCTATATTATCACACCAAAGGATAGGAGGATGCGGGAAGGACATGCGGAGATCTTTGGTAAGATGAAGGAGCCAAGTGACCTCCGAAGCAACAACGACGAGTGTACGATACTCGACCTTCGTACTTGATCGAGCGACTATAGGCAGAGGCGGATACAGAATTTCTTTTTCGGTGGGGCACCGACATAATAATATTTTTATTTATTAAAATTATACTCAAAAAATTATCATATTAAATAACAATTATAAAATCTAATAAAAGTTTAAGAAAAATATAATACTATCGTTCTCGCCGAGTTATCATATTTTGAAATCGACTTACAATGTATCATACTAATAATAAAAAATAATTTTTTCTCTAGATTTGTAACTAAAATAATTAGGCAATATATTTGATCTGTCATGTGGTATAATAATCTAAAACTTACAAAATTTAATGATAAACAAAATCAACAACATCTGAACTCAATTTTCGTTAAATATCATCAAAAAAAAAAAACCATTATACATCACTTATTCTAAAAAATTAAATATTATGGTTTAAAAATTTAAACAATAAAATTAACTAATGAAGTAATTAATACAATTTTTTTAAATTTAAACTATGAGAAATATTATTATTTTTATAAATAATAACTATATATAACTATATATATATATATATATATATAAGTAAAAAATTAAAAAAAATTGGGGGGGCCTGTGCTACCCAGGCCCCCATGTAGGTCCGCCTCTGACTATAGGTTGTTTGCGGGCACACCAAGAAATAGGACAATCGCCAAAGTAGATACAAAAACCCATAGTGGAGCATCGAGTGTTAGTGTCACCAGCGCAGTCAGCATCAACGAAGGCATGAGCGAGCGGGGAAATAAAAAGCACGATCATGGGAGGATTTGAGGTACGTAGGACAGGCTTTGCTCCTGCCAATGGTGAACTATCGGTCGATGCATGAATTGACATAGGCGGTTATTGACAAACGAGATGTCCGGACAGGAAAGACGGGGGTAATTAAGTGCACCCACTATGCTGCGATATAGAGAGGGGTCTTCGTAGGGGACGCCTTCGCAGACAAGAGGTGAGATGGTCAACATAGGAGTGGAGACGGGTTTGAAGGCGAGCATATTTGTGTGGCGAAGGAGGTCAAGTATATACCATTGTTGAGAGAGGTACAAGCCATCAGGGGCGTGAAATATTTGAATCCCTAAGAAATAATTTACATAATTTATTGCTCCAAGGTCTTTAATGGTGAATTCGAAACTAAAGAGTGTGATGAGGTGATCGATGGCTGATGAACAAGACCTAATGATGATGATGTCGTCCACATAGACAAGAACCAGAAGATGAACATCCGCAAAGAGCAAGGTGAAAAGAGAGGTGTCGGCAATGGAGTTATGAAAACCCAAAGAGAGCAATTTCGAGCTTAAACAAGAATACCAAGCTTGCAGAACCTGCTTTAAACCAAAGAGTGCTTTGTGAAAGCAATAGATATGATTCGGATACTGAGGATGAACATAACCCGGAGGTTGCTGCATAAAAACTTTCTCAAAAATAAAACCACGGAAAAATGCATTCGATACGTTAACCTGTTTAATAGACCACTGCAAATTAACATGGGCAAGCACAAAATGAATAGTAGAATGCTTAACAACCGGACTAAGAGTTTCATCAAAACCAAAGCCAGGTTGTTGATAAAATCCCTTAGCTACCAAGTGTGTTTTATAATGATCAATGGTACCATCAGGTTATGCTTCACATGAATACCAGTTTAAAGCCGACGATCGTATGATCGGGTGGTGGAGTGACAAGACACCAGGTGCCATTGTGCATGAGAGCATCGAGTTCCAAATTCATGGCATCTCGCCAATGCGGGTGATGGGCGGCTTTAATGTAGCAAGTAGTTGTAGATGTAGAAACTAAGCAAGAAGCTAAAAGAACATGTGGTAGTTGACAGCGGATGCGACCATGAGTCAACTATTTAGAGCACATGATATTGTTCTTGATGCGAGTTTGCATGTGGTTCATGGGGCGAGGTTCCGGGCGCTGCACCGATGATGCTTGGTGGGTCGAGGATGGGATTTTTAGAAGGTGAGAGATGGGGTTGTTTGGAGATCGGGGTGAAGGGATGGGTGGTCAACCTGGGAAGGATTAATTTGTGGTGGGAATGATATGGCAAGAGGTTGTGAGGTAGTTCGGTAGGATTATGTTGTGGTCATGTGGTTGATGTATTTGTGGATTCAAAAGGGAAGTGACATTCGTCAAAGGCGACATCGCGAGAAATATAGATGCGAATTGTAGCGACGCCGAGACAACGATATCCTTTATGAGAAGGATTATAACCAAGAAATATACATTTTTTAGAGTGAGGGTCAACCTTGTGTTTGTTATATGGACGAAGACACGACCAACACACACATCCAAATGTGCAAAGAATAGTATAATCATGGAGTCATGAGAATAGAAGTTCAAAAGGGGAGCGATTGTGGAGCACGGGTGTGGAGAGATGATTGATGATGAAACAAGTAGTTTGATATGCGTCCTCCCAATATTGGATGGGAGCATGGGAGGCATTAAGTAAGGTGAGGCCGGTTTGGACTATATGGTGATCTTTGTGTTCGACGAGGCCATTTTGTTGGTGAGTGTGAGGGCAAGAGAGGCGGTGGATGATGCCAAATGCTTGAAAGTGGTTGGAGAGTTAAAAAAATTAACGATTGACATATTTCATTTTGAGAAAGAAAACCCAAGTATATTGAGTATAATGATCAACAATGGTAGACATATAACGGTTTCCATTTATTTAAACAGTAACTGATGACTCTTGGCTACTTGAGATGGGCCACAAATATTTGGCAATGACTTATTTAGAATCGGTAAAAAAAAAAAGACTAACAATAGACTTGGCTGTGCCAGGATGAGCGTGACCAAGATGAGAATGTCAGGTAGAGAGTGGTGCACGAATGCTAGTAAGAGCTAGGGGTAATATACGAATGTATGGGATAAAGACCAGCTTCACAATTTCCTCAATGCAGAACCTTCCCCGTCTCTTCGTCCTTAATACTTAAATAAGACGAGTGGAATTCGACATTATTATCAAGAGTAAATTTGCTTATTTAAATCAAACTCTTAGAAATAGATGGCGCATGCAAAATATCGGTCAAATTAAAATTGTGCTAGGAAGGGTGAGTAAAGTATCATCAATATGTTGGATGTGTAATCTAGAGCCGTCACCAATTCATAGTTGATCACTGCCATTATAGTTGCTTGATGAGAGATTAAGATGACAAAGATCGGAGGTGATGTGATGAGTAGCACCAGAGTCATGATACCAAGAATCTGGAGTGTGCTGGGGTGCGACAACAGAATAAGTTGTTGGAAAATGGTTGGTGGTCTGGAAGGCAGATGGTGCACCGTTAAACCCGGGTTCAAATCGATGAGAGCAACTTTGAGCCATGTGACATGTTTCTTACCCTGAGAGTTATACCCACTATGACCACGCCCCTAGCCTAAATAGTTGCGGATCGGGAGTAGAGGGTGGATATTGGCAAAAGAAAGAGCCAGAGTGGGTGGATTGAACATAAAGTGTTATTGGGGAGTGATGTAGTTCAACCGCAGTGATGAGTGAGTCGTAAGAGGAGTCGAGGCCACCAAGGAGATAAGCGACATGGTTCATTTAATTAATTGATCCATAAGGCTGCAGAAGGTCCAGGTGCTGGTGGCGTAACAGCCGAGGATGGCTTCGAGTGGGATCTGTCAAGAAAACCAAAGAGGCTCTGACAACGAAAGTAGGGTTCAACTTGTAAACGCCAAAGTAGGTAATTCTCGCAGATGAGTTTGTGCGCCACCTAGTGATTTAATTTGAGGGTAGAGGGGGCTGGCAGGTTGTATCATTGACCAAGGTGGGGGTGGGTAGAGGAAGAATGAATATATGACATTAGTCGATTAAAAGGCTCTAGATACCATGTTAAAAGACATGGAGAAGAGATAATATATTCATCTTATTTATTCTTGTATATACTTTGTTGCTCTTTGTAAAAGTAAAGTTATAAGTAAGACGAGATTTGGCATATCAAGGAAGAGATATTCATAAAATAGGATAAGATATGTATAAATAAAAAAAATATCAATTTGGTGGATCCTTAATAACGTGATCACCAACACTTTGTAATATTAAGGAGAAATATGCAAAAGGGATGTCAACTGAAGGATGATTTTTATTTTAATTGTCAAACTTAGTTGATTTTTTATAACTGGTATAAAGCTCAAGGGTAGTTATTGAAAATAGGCATAAAATTTACTCACTTCGTCCCAAAGAATAGAATTGTTGACCTTTTCTCACATTTGATAAATCATTGATCGATATTATCGGGAAAGTGAAACTCAAAAGGTGTTTTCCTAATAACTATACAAAATAACTATAGTACCCCATTTCTTTAGAAAGACTACAATGTAGTTCCTCCGTTTTTTTATTAAATGTCGTTTTACAATTTATGTCTAGAATTAATAAACATATAAATTTGACCAATACACACTTAATCAATTAATAATATTCATAATTAAACTCTCTTACCTCTTTACTAATAATTATCTTATTATCATAAACGTATTTTGTTTCTTTAAATGAGTAGGGATAAAGTTGGAAAAAATGGATAAAAAGCTCTAAAACGACAATTAATTTGAAACAAAATTTAACTTTTAAATGACACTTAATATGAATTGAAGGGAGTATAAATTATTTAGAGAGAGGTTAAATGATGCAAATACATTAAGACATATCACATATATTATTTATAAGGATTACGATCATAACTACTTAGTTTTTATTTCATTATATTTAGTGATTTGGATTTATATTATTTCCTTTTCAACTTTAGTATTTTCTATTTACTGTATGTCATATAACACTTTCAAGTGAAGTTGAATATAATATGAAAATCGAAAAGAAAAATCAGAAAATGAGACACAATGATAGAATTAGGATTCTCTTATTTATGAAATATTCTCTTTATATTGGGTATCATTAGCATTCTCTTATTCATGAAATATTCTCTTTATATTGGGTATCATATACATGTTTTGATAATACATAAACATAATAAACACTGAAATTGTCCCTCGTCAGTAATTTGTTGACAAATACACACTAATTGTATTTTTCTTCAACACTCCCCATTGTGTCAAGTCACTGGGTGAAATAGTGTTTCATTGTTGCCGCGTTAAAACTTAGACAAGTAATAAACCTCGATGGGGAAAAATAAAACTTGGTCGAAAAAAAAACCCCGATATGTACATCTATCGAGAACTTTGAAAGTGATATATAAATATATCAAGGCGAGCTTTGAATGTTTTCACTTCCTCAATTTACTTGACTTTTGAAAAAGTTTATAATTGCTTGTTGTAGAAGAATTGTGGTGGCATGCTTTGTATTATCACCTTTCATGTATCCTACTTTAATTTGTTCGTTGCAACTTGAATTATCTTCATAACTGCAAGTGAGTTTCTCAGTGGTAGAGTTAAACTACTATTTTTAAATATATGTATGATTATAACATCTACCATAGATACTCACAAATTACTACATGTATGATAATGACCTCTTTACATGGAACGAATGGATAACCAGCGTCAACAGTGTTATTTGGTGTCTCGGGGTAGGAAATAAACTATACATTTTCTTTATGAGTTACATGACCATTTCTAGTCCCAATTATATTTATGAATGAGAAGAATAAACACACGTAAATGGTTTCTTTTATGTACCAAAATATGTTTTGATTCCATTTCAGTGACATTTCGCTTTCCTGAGTTAAACCAAGATAACAAGTCATTGAGAAAGTAATATTTGGTCAAGTGTATTAGTATTAGTACAATAATGCGTATATTGTATAGAGGTAGAGAGTTTAACTCACATGGCAAAATAGGTCTTTCCTTATATATTCAATTTGATCAATCATTGCAGTGCTAATATATTGCACTTATCAATGTCTAATTACCTGATAATCTTTTGAATATATGTAGACTATAGAATTTAGTATTCCATGAGCTCGAGTTTTAGTTTAAAACCTTGACAAGATCGAGTTTTCCGATTCATCATCTCTTTTTAAATAGTTAGAAATCTTTCTTATTTAATTAAAAATGGATATTATGTCCATATCATCGACATATACAACTACAATCGCAAATTTGAAATTTATTTTCTTTATAAATACGCAAGGGCATTATCTATCTTTTCCTAATCAAGTAGTCACTTAAACTATTATACTACACCTGTTTTGATTGTTTTAATCCATAAAGTGAGTGTTTCAGAACTTCATGGTTTAGAGTCACTTACCTTGGCATTGAAAGACCAACAAACACTTTCATATATATATATATATATATATATATCTAAATCATAATCCGCATAAAGATATGATGTAACCACATGTATAAGCTCTCAATTCTTTAAAATTATAACATCTATTATGGGAGAGTAAATGTCCTTATAGTCAATTCTAAGGTGTTGTGAGAAATTTTGTGCTTCAAGTCTAGCTTTACATCTCATGGCTTCATTTTTATCATTGCGCTTTTGATAAAAGTTTATTTATATCCTACAAGATACGATCTCTTGGGATAACCCAATTGATGGTTCACGACGAATCTAGACTCTAGACCCATTAGATCTAGCCAATTAACATAATCATAATCTCAATCAATAACTCTAAACGCATGCATGAAATTAACGAACATGAATTAAACGAAAACTTTGAAGCTTAAAAATGAGTAAAATAACATAACTAGATCGCATGAACATCAACAACCAATTCAAGTCTTCCAAAATCAAAGCATAGATAATAAAAACTGAATTAAAACATAAAACTAATAACGTATTACGTTCAGCGAAAATCAAAATCAAAAACGAAAATAAGAACATGAACTTAAAATAATATCCAAAGCATAGAAACTAAGATTAAACTAGGAAAACAAGAAAAAGGAATAGGAAACTTATTAAAACTCGTATATGCAGTAAGAACTTTGACTTCTCCACAGAGACACGTTGAAAAATGGACGAAAATGGATTGGCGACGTCGAACGGGCTCCGGAACGCGTTTTCGTCGAATCCTTAATTTTCTCTTCGATCTCAGCGTTTTTGTGTTAAAAATCTGACTCCAAACCCTAGGATTATGTTTTTGGGAAGTTTTTAGGGTTGGTAACACACCCATAACTCGGATTAATAAGTGGTTTATATAGAAATCGCGTATCTTGGGCCGCAAGTCACACAGGTCGGTTCCTGGGCCCGTCTACGGTAGCAGTCTACGGTTACAAGTAACCGTAGGACCAACCGTAATGCCCTCTGTCCTCCTTTTACGGTGTGGTCTACGGTGCTCCCTAACGGTAAGGGTAACCGTAGCCTTCGAAAATTCGCTACTTATTCGCCGAAAATCTCGTTTTCTTCTTGTCATTCCAATTCTTCAACTCGAGCATCCTTAAATGCATCATTTTAACAGCGTTCTTCAGCTCGTTCCACTACTAATAAAGAAAATTTAGCGCAATTAAGCTGCAATCTACGAAATTAAGCACAAAACATAATAAATGAAATAAAAATACGAAATACTAAAAAGAAGAAAAATACGAATAAAAGAACCTCAAAACCCATAAAATCACACAAATTAAAATGCAAAAAATATACGAAAAACACACACAAAAATGAATAAATCAATATGCATTTGGTGAGGCTAGCAATACTAGACCAAATATATGTCTTGTTGTCATTGGATCGAGTTCTACTTGGAATGATTGCTTTCATTATAGGCCAAAATCTCAAAAGAGCGTGGTTCGATATCATCATGCTCTATGGTTCCTTGAGCAACATTGTATACATCATCAATGTGTGTGGAAAATCTTTCTATCAACTCATATGTACTCTCATAATTCATTGAAATTCCTTTATTCTATTGAATCATATTAAACAATGGAGTATCTTCCAATAATGATTCATGGATATAAGTATAACCATAGGTAATCTCATGAGAGGAATTATCTTCATTGATAATTAGTTGAAGTTGTGACGTACCTACCCACTTATTCCTTTAGCGGGTATCGATCAAACCAAGTGACCTCTCATGTTCCTTTTGGGAGTCACAACCTGATTAACGCATATTTGTACTGATTTTTCTTAGTATTTTATTTTATTTTTATTAATTTTTTTTGGTATAAGTTGGGTAGTTTAAGCTTAATTTCGTATATTTGTATCTCCAACTTATTTTACCGCTTTTTGATCGAGATTGATGTAATTAGGTGATATTTTGTTATTTTTCACCTTATATCTAAGTAACCGGAAGAGTTTAACACGTTAGAGATGAATTATGATGATCGAGAGTCAAAGATCGAGCTTTCCGGTGAAGAAGTAGCACGAATTTGAAGCTGACAGACTCTCTATAACGGTTATTCTGCTGTAACCGTTATAGTATCCTTGAAGGACAGACGGTAGCTCTCTATAAGGCATACGACCGAGGCATCCGACCAACTTGCAATTTCATTTTCTAGGATAGTTTAGCTAGGTTAATTATTTTATTTTCATTTTTCCTTTATTTTTCAAGCTTGAAACACATTGAAACCTGCAATTGAATCGAATTCCGATAACATCGAGCCATGAACTCGTTGATTTATTTTAACACCACTAAAACTCCTCTAACAAAATGGAGCCGTTGCCGGGGATTTAAAATAAAACTCTTCTAACAAAATGGCGCCGTTGCGACTCGGCTTGGTTAAAGCTTTCGATTTGGTTGTAGTTTCATTGTGTTTTTAGCTTCTTTGTTATTTGACGTTTTTGTTTAGTATGCAAAGCTCTTATAACTATGGTGGATACATTCCCAACATGGGAGGGCATGGTGCAAACCATGTTGGGAATGAGTTGTATAATGGATTTGGCAACTTGGGAGAGCATGGTGCAAATCACGTCGCCAATGGTGGATTCGGCTATGGTCAACCCAACATGGGAGGTCATGGTGCAAATCATGTTGGGTCGAGTGGCTTCTTGGGTTCAAACGGTTTGTATGGAGGTTACGGGGCCCCTACTCCTCAAATTCCGAGCATGTATAACGGGGGCTTTGTTAATCCAAATGGGATCGTTGGTAACCAAAATCCYAATTCCACTCCTTATGGTGGCTATAGTGCTCCCACTCCCTATCCGAYTATATATATATTGGTGGCTTTGAGAGTRCCGGCTCGTATGGCGATTCTCMTTCTTCCAATTTCAATCAAGCCCCGGGTGGTGCCACTACTAAATCTCAAGCTCTCGAGGCCTATGATCGCTTTGGAGGTTTTATCTCCGATGCACCCCCSGTCCGCACTATGAGAGACTTTAGTAGACCCTTTGTGGGGGGGTTTCCTCTTGAAGAGCCACAATATCCTCCACCAACACATGAGGTGTTTCCACCCTTATCGTCCAAGGAGTTTGAGTTGGTTAAGAAAATTGCGGCATTGAAGGCTCAAATTACTCAAATGTCTAGCCCGGGACCGACTCCTCCTTGTGCGGGTCCCGATTGTCCTACTCCACCGCCGCCTCACGATCCTCTTGTTACTTATCTCATCAACCCCCTACCTTCGCCTACTTTCTCGATCCCGTTCCTTGAAAAGTGTGGGGTGGTTGATTCGGTTATCTCATCGACGGAGGAGGCCGTGGTTTCGGTTCCGAGTGTTTTTACCCCTCTTGACCCCTTACCTTTCACTTCGACATAATCTTGCGAAGAGTGGGTGTATATGGACTTCATCAAGGCCACGGTCGAACGAGTTTGTTTGGAAGAGAGGAGCAATGAGGAGGGGGTTGGCCCGGATGTCGATATTAAGGATTGTTGCGAGGTTGTTGAGCCCCTTGTTCTACATGATAAGTCCGTTGTGCCTCTATGTGACCCCGATTTATGTGTAGATGATTCTCGGTGTGTCGTTGAGGGCAACGACGACTTTTTAGAGGGGGAGATGGGGGTTATTGGTGATATGATTGGAGAATTTGAAGATTTGCTTGGAGTGGAGATTGTTAAGAAGCTTGAAGATTCTCTTGGGGTGGGGGTTATTGATGATGAGCTTGAAAGAATTGACGATTATCTTGAGGAGGATGAAGAGAGTAAGTCAATTATTATCCTTGCAAACTCGCACCGAGAAGAAGAGGAAGAGAGGATGGTTGAAGGGTTTAGAATTCTTAAGGATGTCATTGATTGGAGACCGAGAGTGGTTGAGAGAGTGAGCCCGTTGAATTTGATTATTGATGAAATGATGAGAGCCGGGATTTGGAGATTGTTATTGGAGGGCTTGATGTTTGTGATTTCTAAAAGTGAGTGGGTGAAGCCCATTGACTTGGTGCCCAAGACGAGCGGCTTTTTAGTTCTTGAGGAGGGGAAAGGAGGTTTGTTGGCCATGAGGGCTACAACGAGATGGAGGATGTTGATCGGTTCTAAGAAGCTTAGTGCGGCTACCAAGAGAGATCATTTCCCTCCCTCGTTTGTCAATCAAAGGTTGAAGAAGCTAGCCGGCCATTACTCCTATCGTTTCTTGGATGAGTCATCGGGTCACTTTAAAATCACCATCCCACCCGAGGACCTAGCCGAGATGAGCTTCCATTGCCCGCTTGGAACGTTTGCTTTTTGGCGGATCTTATACGAGCTATTCAATGCGCCAAGGACGTTCCAAAGAGTGGATCCTCCCGACAAGGAGGAGATTATTTTGATGGACCCTCCCGTTATCTTTCCACCTTGATCAAAAGGGAGTACGTCAAGCTAGTGACGTAAAACAAGCGCTTCTTGGGAGGCAACCCAAGTTCTTTCCATTTCTTTCTTTCTTTTATTGAAAAATCCAAAAACATTAAAAAATTCAAAAATCCAGAAAAATTGAAAAATTGAAAAACAAACAAAAAAAAATATTTTGTTGAAGTTCATGTACATATTTCCTTGTGTTTTTGAGTTTGTGTGATTTTCTTTTCTAGGTTTTATTTTCCGACGACGACCATGGGACGATTGGTAAAAGTGGTAGTGTTCATGAATCCGAGAGATACTAGCCATGCTCGATGTTCACTCGGATTGCTTAGATGCTTAAGTGGACCCCACCGAGCTCAACCACAACTCGCTCGGTTGAGGAAGTTTCTATTCACCCTCCTTTTACTTGATTTTCATTAAAATACGGGTAATGCATGGTTTACGTGTGGGGTGGGTAGGTGGTTAGGGTCCGGGTGTCGAAAAGCATGCATTGATGTTCTTAACTTGAGTCTTGGCGAAGTGACGCATTCTTGGCGAAGTGACTCTTACTATTTGCGCTTTTATATGGTTGAGTCAATTTTTGTGTCTTTTGTGTGTTTATTACACGTTTAAGCAACTCCACGTGCTTGGAAGTTTGAATAGTTTACTTGTCGAGTTTTTCGCATGTTTATAGCCTCTTGTGTGAGGGGTAGAATTTTTGTYCTTCGTCCAAACCCTCCTATATATATATAATCAACATTTTCTCGTGAAAAGATTGCAAAGCTCTAAAAGCTCTTTTAATTTTGCTCCCAAATTCGGTGCAAACTAGTGAGTAGCCTTGTGTGATTTATCGGCTTGTTTGCATTTTTATGGAAATTGCATTGAGGAGGTTTGATTTTGCTCGTACATGATTGAATTCGAAAATGACCTCGAGGCACATATATCACCCTTGTTCCGGCCATATTCATATATGTAAGCTACTTAAAAATCCCAAACGAGCCCCCTTGAGCCTTTATCCCGTTTCTTGTTAGCCGAGCTCGATTTTAGCTCTTGTATCTTTGCAAATTGTGAGGTGAGAGAGTGTGTTGTTAGTTGACGAGAAATGTGAGGGAAATCGATTGTGGGTTTTGGGTTTTGAGTTGCTTATACAAAAAAAAAAAAGAAAAACGAAAACAAAAAAAGAATAATACTCCAAAATAAATCACGAAAAGTGATAAATCGTGCGTTCATGTAAAAAGCCTAATTCAAAAAGGTTAAGTTTAGTAAAAAGAAGCAAATTTAAAAAGCTCCTAAGTGTTGAGAAATAAAAGTCGGGAAAGTGAGTGTACAAAAGGGTTTCGAATGAAAAGTTTGGTGATTTGGGAAGGGTGAAGCGACTATAAGTTTCGGGTGTTAGAAACTAGGATTTTGTGTGTTCTTGATCACGTTTGATCGTGTTAGCCACTATATCCAAATATTCCATACCTTACCAAAGAGCCAACATTACAACCCAAAAATAAAGACCTCTATCGATTCTTGTTTGATCATGTACTATGAGCAATTTTGAGCGTCCAATTTGTGAAATCTTGACAAGGTGCATGTATTGACCGATTTGAGCGTAAACACATCCTATATACACTTGAGCGAATTGAGCGAACACCCTCGAAAATCCCTTGGAGAGGAAGTCATCGATTTGGCTTGCATTTGAGAGAGAGTAATACGAGTGATGCTTGACGATAGCGAGTTTATGTTGATATTATCATCGTATTAATAAGGATAAGCACAAAGGTTTCTCGTTTTACACAATGATCATTGCGTGTGCACTCTCGATTCTTTTCGTTGTTCGAGGACGAACAAACCAATAAGTGTGGGGTAGTTGTTTTGCATGTAATTGTTGTGTTTTTCTTCGTGTTTTTAGATAGATTTTATATTGATTTTAGTAGTTTTGAGTCGTTTTTCGTTAGGTTTTTAGGTCGGTTTTCTTGTTTTATTGTTTTTCGTGTTTCTTGCCAACTTTATATTTAATTTGGTTTAATTGGTTCAATTACCTTGAGGTTTGGTGAAATTCTTGGGTTTTTATGTTCAAATCTCTATTTATAGGCTAAYGCATTGAGGACCAAAATTCAGGCCAAGAGAGGCTCAAAAATGCCCAAACATTCTGGAATGCTGGCCTAGTCTCGCGCCCTCTCGCGCCACCCGGCGCCCCGCCGCSCGCCAGCTCGCGCCATCCCGCCCAGCAGCACACGCACGCGCCCGGCATCTCCAGGCAGCGCCCGCGCGCGCAACCTCGCGCCTGCGCGCTACCTCTCGCCAGCGCCCGCGCCTGCTCGCCAGCACTCGCCGAGCGTCGACATGCGGCGCCATCCATCGCCAGCCCTCGCCCACAAGCGCCCGCCTAGGCCTGCCGACCAGCGCCCAGCGCCAGCACCCACCTGCGCCCAGGCTCGGCCATGACCGAGCCACATCGAGCCATGGTCGAGCCATCTCGAGCCATATCGAGCCAAAATGTGCCAAAAAGCTAGCCAAGGGTTTAGGAAGGTGCCTCCGGGTCAAACTTGGTCAAACTCGGGAATTTCAAGCCTTTTTGGCTAATTTGGCCCATTTAAACCCAATTAAATTAGGATAAATAGAATACAACTCTCATTTTTGAAAAAACACCTCTCATTTCCTCCCAACCCAAGCATGGGTTTGGGATTAAAAATCCTCTCTCTAGTTTTTAAGATCTAATTTCTCTCTCTTAGGTTTTTAGATTCAATTTCAAGCTTTGATGTAATTTCTTTTCTAGATTTAGATTTACTTTCATGCTTGGCCTTGGGTTTGTAAGCCTAAGAAGAATCCAAATACTCCTTTGGATTGTTACTTTTGATGTAATTTCATTCAAGCTTTTTCTTCATTTCATGCCTTTTGTTTTAGCACCTTGAATTCATGATGAAACTTATGATTTGGCTATGGAATCTAGATGAGTGACACGTCTAGATCATAGATCGGGTCTTGGATCGTCTTGATTTTGAGTCTTTCACATGCTTTATTTGCAATTTTATTTTTATACTTTGTTTCATGCTTAATCCTAGATCTAGGCTTTGTTTCTTGTTATCTTCCTTAAAGTTTTAAACTTTCTTGTTAATTTTCATTGCTCTTTACATCCATGCTTTCAATTTTTGGTTATTTGCATTATTTGAGTTTTTATGCATAGTTGTACCTTGTGCTTGCATGCTTGTACTTGGTGAAACAATGCTAGTTTTTGCTTATTTTCATTAATTGCTTGCATTTTCAATAAAGGCATACGACCGAGGCATCCGACCAACTTGCAATTTCATTTTCTAGGATAGTTTAGCTAGGTTAATTATTTTATTTTCATTTTTCCTTTATATTTCAAGCTTGAAACACATTGAATACTTCAATTGAATCGAATTCCGATAATATCGAGCCAATGAACCCGTTGATATATTTCAACACCAATAAAACTCCTCTAACACTTTCCAAGCGATCGTGGAGACGAATCAAAGCTCTAGAACCCTAGTTTTCTTAAAATCATTTTAAAAGCCTTTTAATTAATTAATTCATAGTTAAATTAATCTTAGATCTTAGATAATTAATTCTTAGTTAAAATAATATTTATTTTTAATTAATTAGTTCTTAGTTTAAATAGTTATAGATTTAATTAATTAGTTTATAGTTTAAATAATTTCTAGATTTAATTTATTACTCTTAGTTTAATTAATCTTTAGTTCTTAAAATAATCAAACAAAATCCCCCCTGTTCGCGTGTTAGATTATTTATTTTTATTATTTTCTTATTCATTAAATCAAATACAAAACGAACTTTCGAATCTAGTCTTCCTCGAGAGATCGACTCGGTTCAACTTACCAGCCTACATGCGAACTCATACTCTTGCGAGCGAGCTTTTTAAAACTGACAAATTTAATAAAGTGGGTACAAAAAGTTCGAATCACAACCTCAACCACACCTCCATTAAGTGTGGTTGCAATGTCTCAATCCGCGACATTGTGCCCCTTATGGGATTTTTAACCTTACGGACACATTTGCAGATAATATATATATTCTCGTCACTTAAGAAATTGAGTATCCTATACTTTGATTCCAATTGTTCATTTTACTTAGTTTCAATTTACATTGTGAAATGTTGGGATCATAATGAGACAAAGTGTGGAATAATTCATGTCGTTCCGTTAGAAAATATTTTTCTTTTTATCTCCCCTTAAGGACATGAAGTCTGTCTCATTAAAGTGACACATCTGCAGATTTAGCTGTAAAGAGATCGTCTGTTAAAGGTTTCCAATAGCAAATGACTGTTAGAAATTCATATCCAACATAAATACTTAATCGCCTATGAAGACCCATATGAATGCTCTATGGAGGCGCAGTAGATACATATACTGCGTAACCAAATATGCAGAAGTATGAATTATCAAACTTATATCCAGTTGGTACGCAAAAATATTTGATTAGCAGAGGTTCATAAATGAATAAGTAAGAGTTGCATGCAATATTGCATAACCAAGTACAGAGACAAAAATATGAGTGATCATAACCTTTATCTCAGTCATCATCTATATCCTTTTTAATATCTTTAAGACCTTATTATATTTGCACATAGCGTACAAGATGTTCTATATCGATCTTGATTGAAATGCAATAGACATCAAATACTTTTTATGTAAGTGTGTTAGGAGTTTTGAAAATTTAATATTTTCTGGGCAATACGTGCCAAATCATCAACCAAAATCATAAATACTTGAATGGTCCGCATTTTGAATGGTTTTATCCACATGTATAGACCTACTATAAATTATAGGAATGGAATGTTATATTTTGTATCTTTATTACATGAAGGTCTCAATCATACAATTCTACTAAGGAAAATGTTCTGAAAAATTAGTGACGTGTCTAGTTTATGATTCTATTCAAATAGGCTATTGCGTCTAAGATGGGTGTATGTAGTGCTTCTGGTGTTTTAGAAGGCTCTAACTGTAAATGAACAACACTATAACCGACATTATACAGTGCATTAGATTTTTATCTCATTTTGTACTTCACTCAACAGAAAAAATGTCCATGGTGATTTCTTATGGATCGTCATATCACGAACACAATATCCATGTTGGTCGTGCCAAACCCTATATCAGTTCATGTCCAAAAACTCATTATTAGTGACATCATAGGATTCAAACAATGAGAATAGTAGTGAGTAAAAATCACTAGACTTAATCAGTAATCTCTCTGAAATGTGTTTCCTCTTACATACATAAGAGATACATATCCATTCCCACAATATATTTTTACACGATAACTATATATCATTAAGATTGGCCAAAATGCAAAAATAGTCTATTAATTTTGTGGACTTAGGAAAAAAAGTTCACCAAATACAGGGGTGGTGATTTTAGTCCAATAGAATAAAGTCGCACATTCAGTCCAATTCTGACCTGAAATTGAAATTTTGGCCGAAAATTAGATTTTGACCCAATTTTGGGGGATTTTGACCAGAAAAACCAGGAATCTTGCCACATATGTGCTGACTAGATTATAAATTGCCAAATATTTGCTGACTAGATAATTGCGAAGAAAATCGAAAGTGCGGCGGCTTTGAACAGCATGCCCAGGCCCATGCCTCTCTCACTCATCATCACGGTCTGCTTTCTCATAAATCTCTTTCTCCATCTTACTGTCAACTCTCTACCTCTCTCCTTCCATGGCCGCATCTATAATCCCCAAACTGTCCATACCCGTCAGAATCCCCCCATCCATGTCCTCCATCTCCAAGCTCACTTCTCTCACCCACAAGTCTTCGCCATGGTTCCCGCCGCAGCTCACCGACACGTGGCACTGCACTAGCTCCTCGCCGCCGCCGCCTACTACTGTCGCGTACCGGAGCTGCATATCCACCGTTAGATACTGCCACCGCGTGTCCACCGCCTTCGCAGACTACTGCTTTCTTCCCCAAAATTTCCAGCCGCCATAACTAACACCTATAGCAAAGCACAAAGCTTTGCCACCACTATCCAACGCTTCTTCTGCGGCCGTGTGAACCGGCCATTTTTGCTAGAGCAATAAGATAACAACGGAGCTCAGTCGTCTTCTTCATCAGGCGTCCTCCTCTGTTCTCTGTCAGTCGCGCGTGGATCTAAGGCAGCACATGACTCCCGCAATTGCTTCCTTCGACAGCTCCACATGGTCAAACTCGACAGACTACTGCTTTCGCCGACACCGACGCTTGAACCAAACCATCACCATCACCATCCACTGCCGTCGGTCCTCCCTCCTACTCTCATCCATTGCCGACTACAATCGCCGTCCTGTCACCGTGGTGGTTGTCACCGCGCCTCTGCCCGTTCGGACTGGAGCCCACCCTCGCCGCTGGTATTCCCGATGAACGGTGCTCAATAGCTGCAGCCTCATCCCAATGTCAACCCGCCTCCAGACTCGTAGAGAGTTGATGGGTCATCATTTTTGCCGACTCCATCGAAACAGCGGTGCGTGTACCAAATCCATCATCATCGTCGCTCGTCCTCCGGAAGAGATCAATTCGGATATATCCAGATAACTCATTTTGTGTGCCGTCGTAGACTGAATATGTGACCCGATTTATAATCTAGTCATCACATATTTGGCAAGACCGCCGGTCTTTCTGGTCAAAATCCCCAAAAATCGGGTCAAAATATAATTTTTGGCCAAAATCTCAATTTCAGGTCAGAATTGGACTGAATGTGCGACTTTATTTTAATTATTGGACTAAAATCGCCACCCCTATATTTGGTGGACTTTTTTCCCAAGTCCACAAAGTTAATGGACTATATTTTCATTTTGGCCATTAAGGTTTAACAAGGTTCGATTGGCTCTTGGTGCATATGGATCCTCCGCAACTTTAACTAATTTTGTAATTCCTCTCACTTTCATTGATAATGATGATACAATCTTTGTATTCATATAATGAATTATCAATTCAATGAATAATTGTCTATTTTTTGATCAAGTCTCACATTCTTTATAGATTTTTGAGTTATGTATAACGATATACTTTTTATTCTAATATTTTTCTCTATTCACTAGATCTATTACAACATATCTTGATAATACTACTTTTAAACCATGTACGTAAATGTGCAGTAGACACGCTCAATTACATTCAATAATCTAGAGTGAAACCCAAAGTTTACCACAAAGCCAAAAATAATAGGGCACATCACATAAGTCTAACCCAAGATAAACTTTAAGACATATAATATAATCTATTTAGGATGTGCATTATTTTTTCACAAGTTCTTTATAAAGTAAAAAAAAAAACATAAGAATATTGACCAGTCGAAATCAATAATATCCATTGAGTGAGTAAAGTCTTTGGGAGAACCTCCATGACTCCTACCACAAACAATAACCACCACAAACCCCTTGTATCTCTTACCTCGTGGTGAATGCTTTCTGCATGAGTAGGGATTAACGTGTCTGACCCTCATTGCTTTGAGATTATTTCCTCTATTCATATTGACCATAGTTAGACTTAGGATATTTTCTTATCTAGAGGTCTAACATTGCTATCTCTAAGATATGATCATGCCTCTCAACTACTTCTTGTCATACTAAATATTGTACCAATTCATCGATATGTGTGTTCAAGGGGGGAAATGGAGTGAGACCGTGTCATTTTATGTGGTTTTCATTTTCACATAGGGTGAGATGTGTTTTAAGTTGTAACATGTCATTTTTGGAATCCATTGACCCTTTTGTAGCAAGCAAGAAAATTTAGTTCTATTGAATGCTTAGGTATGGAAACAGTGTGCCAATAATATTCTTAATTTATTCATTTAGAGCATCTCAAGATTTATCCAGATGGTTCTTTGTAATTTGGGGTTGGTTGATAGTATGATTGTGAAATTGTATTCATTTCTATTAATGTAGATTACACTTGAAGAAAGATGGTACTCAATTACTTTCGAGTCCAATGTTTCAAATTCGGGGCAAATTGGCTCAACTATTTATCATAAACAAGAGTGAAGATATATTAATTATGATATTTTCACGACTTTCACAATAATCAATATTAAAAAAGATTTATAAGAATATATATCACATAATTCACTTTTCACTACTTTGTGAAAATACTTTGTCACATGGTCAGTTTGTACGGATTTTATATTGTCCATGAATTTTCGTTACCATGCCGGGTTGCCCATAGTCGAAACCGCCATTGGCAACGTGGTTTGCACCATGCCCTCCCATGTCGGAAATATATCCACCATAGCTATAAGAACCTTGCATACTAAAAAAAGCGTCAAATAACAAAGAAAGTTAAAAACACAATAAAACTACAACCAAATCGAAAGCCTTAACCAAGCCGTGTCGCAACGGCGCCATTTTGAAGTGTATTTTTTCATGGTTTTTGGGAATTAAAGGTTCATTTGGCTTGGTATTATCGGAAATCGATTCGATTGAGAGAATCAATGTGTTTCAAACTTTGAAAAAAATAAAAGGAAAATAAAAATAAAGCAAATAAACTAACTAAACTATCCTAAAAATTGAAATAGCAAGTTGGTCGGATGCCTCGTCGTATGCCTCAAATAGAAAATGCAAAGCAATAATGAAAACAAGCATGAAAATGCAATGTTTCACCAAGTACAAGCATGCATGCACAAGGTACAGCTATGCATAAAATCCTAAATAATACAAATAAGTAAAAATTTAAAGCATGGATGTAAAGAGAAAGAAAAGTTGACATGAAAGGTTAAAACTTTAAGGAAAATAACAAGCATCAAAGTGTAGATCTAAGATTTAACCTAAAACTATGCATGAAAATAAAATTGCAAATAAAGCATAGGAAAGACTTGAAATCAAGACGATATAAGACTCGATCTATGATCTAGATGTGTCACTCATCTAGATTCCATATCCAATTCTTAAGATCTAACAAGAAATCAAGGTGCTAAGACAAAAAGCATAAAATGAAGAACAGGCATGGAAATGAAGAACAAAGCATGGAAATAAAGCATAAACATGAAATTGAAAGGAAACTTACTTGAATTAAGAAATGAAACAAAGCTTAAATGTAATTGCATCAAAATTAACAATCCAAATGAGTATTTGGATTCTTCTTAAGCTTACAAACCCAAAGAGGTGCTTGAAATTAAATATAATCTAGGAAAAGAAATTACATAAAAGCTTGAAATTAATTTAAAACCTAAGAAAGAGAGAATTATCCAATAGCTTGAGAGTGATTTTGATCCCAAACCCTAGCTTGGGTTGGGAGGGGAGAGTTATCTTCAATGGTGCAAGGTGTGGGCTTTATATAGTTGTTTGTAGGGGCAAAAACATCAAAAACACCAAAATTCTCGCAGCCCTCAGCGTTGCAGTCGATCGACTGCAGGGGGTGTCGAACGACTGAAGGGCAGTCGATCGACTGCTCTGCTTTCATGAGGTTGTCTACTGCCCGGCAGTCGATTTGGAGCTCGTTCAGTCGATCGACCACCAGTCGATCCGGCAGTCGATTTTGAGCTTTTCAGTCGATCCTGGATGCTTTCGGCTCGAATTTCTCATTTTTCGGTTCAAAACGTCCGCCGAGTGAATATAATCCCTTTTAGCCACCTACAAAAAAAAAAAAGAATTCTGCATTTTTCTAGGCAGCAACTTGATTTCTTGGAGCAGCAAAAAGCAGAAAACTATTGCCTGATCAAGCACTGAAGCAGATAGCAGAGCCCTAGCTGCTGCAACCTGTGACATCATATGGTTAAGGTCCTTATTAGATGAATTGAATTGTCCCCAGAAACTCCCTACCACAGTTTGGGTAGATAACTTAGGCTCTGTGTTACTTTCATTCAACCCTGTGCATCATCCAAGGATCAAACATGTGGAAATAGACATACATTTCATTCGAGAGAAAACTGAAGGCAAAATAATTTATGTGCATCACATTCCCAAGTTGCATCAGATAGCTGACATATTCACCAAGCCACTATGTGGACAATTCTTTACTCGCTTTAAGAACAAATAAACTGTGGGACCAAAGCCGAGTACGAATTGAGGGGGCGTATTAGAATATGCATATGTGCATGGGTTCCATGCATGCACATGCACACACAAAAGACAAAACCAGGTGATGACCGTTTGGAGGCTCGGTACTATGGTCCCTCCTTTGCTCTGCAATTTCCAGCTGTTTTCTTTGTTTTTATATACATACAAATAATACGTTTACACGTAGGTGTTCTCTAGATTGTTCCATTTGTGGGTATAAATAGACACCACTCCCCTCTTGTGTAATTCAATTAATGAAGTCAATATATTTCCATTTATAAGCACACAGAGTTCATCACCTTTTTCTTCTTGCTTGTAGCTATTCTTGTTATGGCTTTTATTATAGTTTTCCAATAGTTGTGATAGTCTATGCTTTCATTTTGAAAATTTTGGAAATGAGAGATAATAATAAAAAAAAAATGGAATTGTGAATGGATGTGAGATGAGAATATAATGATTAAAGTTAATTTAATATTAAAAAATAATAAAATAATGGTTGATAATTAGAGTTATGTAAATGAGTGAATAGTAAATTTTATGGAAAGTTGTATAATACTGATTAGTAATTTAATGGTTTATTATTTTAAAAAATGGATTAAAATGATTGGTGGGAGAAAATATGAGAGTGAGTCAAAAATATAAGCATTTAAATATTTTAAAAAATCTCAAATTTAAAAAATAAAATGAAATGAAATGACACACAATTGTCACGAGGTCGAGCTACGAGCCCGGCGGAAGCACCCCTGCGGCGCCATCCCTACCATCCTCGCAAGAAATCAGAGTGCGGATATAGTCGAGCAGCAAGGCCTTCATCTCGTCTTTAAGCGATGGCTCGATATTATGAGTGAATAATGTATGAGTGAATGGCTCGATATTAACAATAAGAAAGCACAAAGATACTATGATTTTCACCGGAATAATTATTCCCTTCTTGTATACTATTCTCACATACAATGGATCTTGATGATCCCAAGTAGCTACTTCTTACACACACACACACTCACTATGTCTCTCGTGTGTTTCGTTGGTATAATACAATGAGGGAGAGCACCTCTATTTATACTAACAAGGGAGGGTAAGGATTTTCTTTCCCCACCATAACTAGAGAAGTCCTATAAAAGGTAAAATTCTAATTTAGGTGAGAATCCCATAGGTCTTATGTGAATAGTAAGAGTTCTTGTTATAGGATTCATAATCCTTTACTTTTTATTGTACATGTCAAATCATGTCTTGCATCGACTAGTCCCTCTCTGCAATATCCTGACTCGGTCGAGTTTATCCGGTGCCGATGCACTTGGATCTTCTCGGCATTCTCGGAAGTCTTGCATAGGAGTAACTCGCCATCAACGTGAGCCGATGCATAGGAGTAACTCGCCATCAACGTGAGCCGTCCGGATGATTGGTTCGGATTAGCGAGTTTCGCACATACCCCACTGCTAGCTTAGCGCCCCTCGCCATGCTCTCGCACCATGCTTGTGCGTCTAGGACTCTCCTCATCGAAACCTAAGTCACGAGTCGTGACACAATTGTGGCTTTAGTACTTTAACTACTTTGTCTAAGAAAATATGATTATCACTGCGAGACAAACAAGAATAGTAATCAAGTCTATTTTCATTGGAATGAGGGTATCGCACTGCATCGATTGAACTCTGTTTTAAAATTTTATTCCTACCCAATTGGCAATTTAGTACGTACACCTAGATTCATATAGATGCATACTCCAAATGTTTTTAAACTGGTGATTACTATTTAGCAGTAAAGTCGTGATTTTTATCACAATAGTAATATAAAAAGTAACGAATATCTTCTAATATCAAATATGAAAATTATTTATTTATTGGTGGTGGGGTTGTGTGTCGGACAAAATCATTTCCAGTCTTTTCCGTTCATTAATAGTTACCTATGATGTAAGTTGTTTCAATGTTGTATCGACAGTAAGTTTTATACGTAGATTTCGTTAGGTTCTTTTCTGTTATTAATTCTTAAAACTCAACTTATATTTTAAAAATAAAACTAGTTCACAATATTTCAAATAGAAAAAATTTTTAAAAAGAATTACAAATGGTATTTTAAAAACAAGCTTAGATTTATTTTTTCTTTCTGATTTCTTTTATTTTTTCCTAATTTCTTATTAACTGAAGTATAGATCATCGAATAAGCAGAACACGCGTAGCTGACAACGACAACAAGGATGGAGGAGACGAATAAGCAGAACACGCATAGTTGACAACAACGACAAGAATGGAAGAAACGGATATGAACGTGGCAGAGCAAGTTGGAGCTCGCATTGGATGGTAATATAGAAAAACTAGGGTTCAATTTGGAAGGATGAATTTGGGTATGGTGTTTCGTTGTTTTTCTTCTTATTTCATTTTCATTCATTAATGAAACATCTTTTTTTTTTTCAATTTTCAAATGTAATTATTATATTAAACCATTTTTAACTTGTTATATTATTTTGGATAATCAAATTTTTTTTCAGATTTAAAATATAACAATGATCCTAAATCATTTTCATTTTATTCAATGAAATAATTTTGTTTATTAATAGATTCCATATATATTATCACTTTTAACCATTTTTATTTTATTGAAAATATGACTTAAGGACTTGATATTCATTGGAATTTTAAATCTTAGTATTCATAATTTTTGAGTATTTAGAGTTCTGAGTAGTAAATATTCGAGTATGTTAAGGTATTCAACTATAAAAATTCTTATTTGTTATAGGATTCAAAATTTTTACTTCACTTAGATATCAAATCATGTTTGAAAATTCAATGATAATATATTTATTATATTATATTTAATATCTAATTATATCTAAAAGGTTAGTGATGTACTATTATTACAGTTAGTAATAATTCATTATATATGTTAATAAATAATACTCTTTCCGTTTCTTAATAAGTGTCGTTTTAGTGTTTTTGTTCAAAATTAAGAAACATAATATTTGACCAACATATACTCAATCAATTAATAATATTCTCATTAATTACTTCGATTCTTTCCATTTATTTGTTTTATTACCATAAACTTGTTTATATTTCTTAAATAAGCGGTGATAAAACTGGAATAAAGTGGTAAAAAATTCTAAAACAACACTTAATTTGTAATAAAATTGAATCTTTAAAACGACATTTATTTTAAAATGGATTGAGTATATGTTAGAGATTACATGTAAAAAAAATATTTATTGAGCATTTAATTTTTTAATTTTAAAATAAACGAATATCCGGTATTTCAAAATCTAAGCCGAACAAACCCGATAGAAGTTTACAAGTCCTACTACTAGAATTGACACTGAGTATCTTATAGTACTATTTTTGTAAAAATGATTTTGCACTAGTCCAATTGGACATCCATTTTTATATGCGTGTACCAACTCATACTAAGATGAGTGTAGTCTATCTTTCCCCTTTTACTACCGTTAACTTTTCACAAAACAATAAATCTACTTGCCCCTATTATCACAACTGTTTCCATTAGTAAATTAGAATACTTTTGAAAAATTTTATCTTCAAAACCATTGCAATTATAAAAACAAAATTAAAAATAAAAAAAGTTTGTACAACTATGAAACATGAACAGCGCAAACTATATGGAACTGTAATGTTAGATCGTAAAGTAAGCACATCAGTGATTAGTAAAGCATCGCCCTTCTGAAATCATTCATCTGATCCACCCCTCCCATCAGAACAACCCTCGGAAACTAAAGGATCATCATCACCAAGCACAAGATTTGTGGTGCAGCTATCAAATCGAGCGAGCCTCGTTCATTCTCAGGCTCCCTTTCACCTGCAAATACTTATAAATCTCAGAACCAGATCACAGTACCAGAAAAAGAATAAGGAAAAAAGGTAAAGCAAAAAGAATCACATAGAGAAATAAAAGTCCCACAACTGAACATCAATCGTTACAGATCTCCACATGGACTACACAAAGCAACATGATAGTACTAGCTTCAGAATAAAGTTTATTTTCCTCAAATTTATTCCCAAAAGAAGCATATCACACAGAAAGAGAAGGTGAGTCGCAATATATACCTGTTGGTTTCCGGACTCCCCATTTGAGAAGGTTAATCCTTCACCAACCAGAAAGTAGCCCTCTGTCAGACTAATCCAGACTCTCTGGAGCATTTTTTGAAATTTTCTTCCCGCCAAATCTCTAAAGTCAGTACAACTGCTACTTATTGGGTTCTTTCAGTGCTAACTGTTGAATCCACTTCCTTAGTGCAGGTTTGTCAAGGTCCACATGTAATAGCCCTGTTTTGTTTCACCAACCCTGCCGAATAAATAACTCTTTTTTAAACTAAATCCCGTAAGTCCCGTTATATAGATGATTGCCAGAACTGGGCAGTCTAATCTTGGAATCTTCATACCCACCGTACAACTTATTAAATCCCAGTCTTTCATTCCTGAGTAGCTCTGCCATACCGAAATTATTTCCATCCCATTGTCCATTAGAAGTTACTCCATTCCTAGACTGAGGCGGGAGGGTAAACTGGGAATATGCAGGAAGATTATTATTATTATTATTATTATTATTATTATTATTATTATTATTATTATTATTATTAATATTATTATTATTATTGCCTAGTGTTTGCGAAGGAAATCGATAAGCATCGCTGAGTTGAGAAAAACTGTCCCCGAGATCGCTAAATCTTTGATTCTGATGAAGCAAAGGAAGTGATCTTTGCAAAAACGATTGGTATCTAGCATCTTCGAATGGCGAAGAGTAATTTGACCTAATAAAGTCTACACCCGAGCTGTTGATGCCACTTGGGAGTGTCCCTTTGCCAACTGCCAATATTGCGGGATCATTAAACTCGATATCGCCATCACTAATGGTGTTATTACCACCAGAGGATGCCGGATAATTGTTTCTTAACAAAGGGGAAGTGTCAAGCATGTTATTTCCTGCAAAAGTACAGAATAAAAGTGAACGTAATTAAAAAATCTTAAAAGTAAACACAGCGTTACAGAAAGGAAAAAAAGACTAACCGGAGAATCTGTCCGAAATTGTATCTATTCCCTCGTGAGAAGTAAAACCTGGAGGTGGCAATCTACTTGGCATGGAAAATCCTGGAGGGGCAGGTATCTGAGATCTTGAAACTGTTCAAAGACAGCAGACTAAATGAACAGATGAACTGCATAAAGACGAAGGCATATACAAAAGTAGGCATCTGTGCTGGAATTTTATGTTATGACAAAATTAATAGCTAGAAAGATCGCTGATGAGCTGAGTTAATCTAATATTGAAATCTCTACTTTCAATCGTGATATTGATCATTTAAATGTATACCACACCATGTCTCGGCCATTTAAATAACTCCACCACAACTTTCATACTAATTATTACTAGTGTAATGTCAAGCCTATTTAAACTACAAAGCAAAACCAGAACGTTCTGGGGAAATCAAACTTTCATCGTAGAGAAACCATAGATATCACACTTGAAAAGAGTGAACAATTATATCATGCAAGTGTGCAAAGAAATTTACAACAATTAAATCTAACTAAGATGGTTATAGATGGGCTTGAGTAACATAGTGAAGACTTGGGAAAGAAAAAAAAATATTTTAAACCGACTCAGATGTCCTTTTTCCAGAAAAAAATAGCTTATTCAACCATGACTCGAGCAAAGGAGAGCCAAAGCTTGATTGCTTGAACACTCTTCTTTACCTATCTTAAGTAATGTTTTCTTAACATCGACCATCCATTATTGCCAATTGTCATAAACACTAATGAAGGCAAATGAAACCAGAAATAGAGTTCTTCACTTATGCCCAATACTGATGCACAAAAACCAATCACATTTCAATCAAGGAGACATTCTACACCAACCCCACCATCCTCACACACACATATAATAAACAAAAGCATACTAGAATAAACGTGAGTACATATGAGACAGAAAATATATCCACGTTGCAGCCTAGAAACACATCCAAGGAAATCGGATATATCCAATAGTTATGTCATATGTGTTACTCTTCCTAAATATTTATTTAGAAAAGCCTTATCCCAAAACATAATAAAACAAATGAAGCTATGTAATTTCTAAAGACAAGACCTCAAGAGCACTATGCTATTATCAGGGAGCAACTTCCAATAAGAATATATAGTTAATTGCAAAAGCTTGTTAGGATACATATCCTTCTCAAACCAAACAAAACGACAACTGAGAAAAATTTATTCATATAAGATGAATTAGTGATAACTTACCAGGAAATCTATCAGAAGAGATATAAGAATGACTGCCAGACAAAGTCTCTGATTCCATTCCATTTAAAGATGGAAAACCATTGCGGCCAACAAACCTATCAAAATGCAAGCTGTTGCTGTTAGAGAAATCATTGCCAAAAGGGTGGTGCTGCTTAATGCCCTTCTCAAAAGGATCAATAGATTGTCCAAAATTAGAAAATTGGTTCATAGGCTCCTCTTCCCTGGCAAACGAAAACCTCGACTGATTGCCATTCTGAGTTTTCCGCGAACCTGGTGCTCCAAAAGACCCTTGCCGTCTATCAGTTTCACCTAATAACTTAGCCAGGTTCTGAGGTGAAGTTAAAGACTCACCCCATGGGTCAAAGTCAATAGACAAAATATTCGATATTATGCTGCTCTCTCCCATATCTACACCACCACCAGCTACTTTACCTTCATACCTCCCTATCGGTTTAGTAGGTATCAAATTAGCATATTCAACACTACTCGTGAATATATTCTCAGGATGTCCAATGGGAAAATTAGACGTTGAAACCATCAAATTGCTATTTCTATCACCAAACTGCCCATTCAAATCAACAGCGACTGAACCATCGGCATTACTGTACTGAGGAGACTGAACATTAGAATGCTTCGACAGATGAGATGCATGAAAAAAATCCGATGTTCTGTTGGTAGCAACCTCAGGATCCTTAAATCTTTGGTTTTCAAAAGACAACAAATCATCTTCTATTGAACCAATACCTGTTGAACCAACATCGTCAATTATATTTGAGGCCGTCCCAGATGACTGAGAGGTCACTGCTTCTCTATTGTGCTGAACATAGCCATTCTCTAAAATTTGGTTTTCACGAATGCCCATTGATAAAATATCAGAACATATATTCTCCATGCTTCTATCTGTTCCATCAATAGAATATTTGCCTGAAGCAAGTCCACTGGATTTTAAGGAGGTGTCAACAACGTTACTGCTACCAGATGGAGATTTCATTAAGGATGGGCCATCGGGCTTTCTATACACGGGCGAAGTAGCAGAATGTACAGATGAAGATAAACTCTCGGAAATAGTGACCCTCCCATCTGTATTTGATTCTTTTTTCACTGGTTCTAAAGATTCTGTTTTATTTTTATCTTGAGAACTGATGCTTTCTTCAGCAGGAACAGCAGTCTTTCCATTATAACTGTGCAATGAGGAAAGGTGACTTGGTCCATTACATATATCTGGTTTTTGTTTAAGTGGCCCATTGGAATATGGTGTACTTGTAGGCAATGGCTGGTTACTGGAAGCACGAGTACCCCTGACAATAGAACAGTCAAAAACAGCAACTAAGAAAAATATAGGTAATAATCCACACCCACCAGAGGACATACCATGAAGCTCCAGCAGGAAGAGCGGCAGATCTACTACCAGAGTTGCTCTTTGGAGGAGAAATGCTAGCACTACTTACTGAATTCTGTGGACCAGATATGGAAACAATATTAGAAGGGAAAAAATGGAAGCAAACATCTCTTAATAACAATTTTCAAATAAAGAGTATGGCACAACAAATTTTGCCTATCACAAACATTCACAATATCAGTTGGTCAACAAATGTTTTCAGAGACAAAGCAACATTGATCTCTCTAGAAACTGATTTAAGTTGCCTCATGGAGCTTAAATGCAGCATACGCTCATGATAAATGCCATAGTATGAAATGCGAAAAACCAGAAAAGCACCATTAGCAGGGGAAAACGAGTGATTCAGAGGCTGGAGCGAAATAAAAGAAAATCTCACATTTGTATTTACAGCAGTTTTAGTTGTAGGCTTCCCTGAAGAAGCAGAGGAGTTATTGATGTAATCATCTACTGGTGGAGGTAACACATTTCCCGAACGCCGCTGTGTACTATATGAGGAACCAGTAATTTGCTGAACTCTACTCCTTCAAATCATTTGTCAGTAGGTCAGATACTTGGGAAACAATTACAAAAGCTCCAAAAAGCATTCCAGACAATGCTAAAACCCAATGCAGAAATAATTAAATTTTATTTGTCAAAGGATCACAAATTCTCATATTAACCCTACAACATAAAGAAGCTGGTACAAAGACATCAAGAAAACCGACACTTTAATTGCTTGGAATATATAAATGAAAAAAACTATGTTGCACCAGTTATTCAAAAAATAAGCTTCACATAGAATATCAAGTCCCTCTCAATAAAAGCTGCAACAATAGATCCTTATTTCGACCTCAACTCAAAATGTAAACTGGTGAAGATCAAAAGATTTAATACCACAAAAAACCTCATTAGAACTGTCAGCTACTTCATGGAATATAAGAGAATGATCCTCACGTAGAAATAAATTGACGGAAAGAAGTATATTTATAACTGAATGCATCCTGGTACTAAAATACCTTGTGTAAGCAGATATTATTTCATCCTTGGTAAAACTGTCCTCTTGGGAACCAATCTCATGCAAATATAGACAATCAGGATTACTGCAAGGCTGGTCCAAAGGTAAATCCTCATATTAGACAAACACTATACATATAGACCACCATACTCTGAGCATGTGTTATATGGATAACGTAAAAGCACTGTGAAATTATGGCCATTATAGTTGGATTGCTAGAACGTAGTATCATACCACATTTCTCAGCCATGCATGACAATATTTAGTGGTCCCAAAGCATGCCCTGCAACAAAATTTCAAAAATTATCTGATATTACAAAGAAGGTTAAAGAACACCGATGGGATGACACTTACCTCAAAGGTCTACTATCCAAAATAAACCCATGTACTGATTGGATACAACGAACAGCATCCTCCTCATTTGAAAATGTGATATATCTATCAACAAAACCAATTGGAAGTACATAAGAAAAACACAGAAAAATGAGACTTTCCAGCAACACACATACTCCGACACTTCACATAATAACGAAGATGTACGGTAAGCAAACAATGTTTTAAGAAAATGTAATCGGCAAGAATATTCAAGTCACACATATAAATATATATACTCCTACAGAACTTTGAATCTCTTCTGAAATTCTCTAACATCACAATACAGCAGCAATCGAACTCAGATACTTGAACTTACACACTGCATGTACTATTTGCAAAATGCTGTATAGCACCGCCAGCTGTTCGAGAGATAGACACCTTCAGCACCTTGCCATACTGACCAAAATACTCTCTGTGCTGAAGAAGCTGCAAACCATAATCAATGGTAATAAGACAAGAAAAATATGCAAGGAAGGAAGTAGAAGAGTAAAAGCTAGGAGAGACGTACATCCTCATCTGCAAAGTTTAGTGGCAAGCCTACAACATAAACGAGATTTCTCTGGATAACACGTACACTTGCAAGTTGCTGCCTTCCTTCTGAGGATTTGCTCTTCCCCTTTTGTGGCTTTATCTTTTTCTCCACATTCATCTCAGAAACCAGCCTGATATAATCATTACACACATCATAATTAGAGCAGTAAAACAATAAAAACTTATGTCCAGTTAGTGCAAGTTTTCCTAACTCCTATCCATGTAATACTACTTGTTAGGTACCTTTCACAACTTGCAGCTGTTCCAACAATCTTTTCCTTGTTATAAGGAGTACGACATGCTGGACAACGCCCTTCTGTCTCGTCCTTTTCAGCCATATCCATAATGTGATGCCAGCACCAAACACAAATCTGAAAAAATGGGAATTAGTTTAAATTTTCAATATAGCTGAGTACAGAAGAGAAAGGAAATAGCTATGCAAAAGGCACAGGATAACATATACATGGTAGAAGCTTAATAGTTCCAACACAGATTCAATTAAATGCGTAAAATAAAGAATCAATTTCACGTTTTCTGCAGCTTATATTATTTCTTGAAAACTAATCATCGAACCAATACAAACTTCCATCTTCTTTTGCTAGTAAAATGTTTCATTTGACACAAAAACTTTTGCTTCTCGCCCAAAAGAATATAAGAACAAAAGATAGCATTTTCTCACTCTTTCTCGTTTCTTTGTTCACTTCTTTTCAAAAGTATAGGGGAACCAAATAATCCCAGATCCCCTTGCCAACATAGTTATCTAAGGTGAAAGGCGCACCAAGGCGCAAAGCTTCCTGGAGCCTGAGACGCGCGTTTTGCACGTGGGGTGCAAAATGATAAAAATATGAAAAATATATAAATCTAGTTTTTAGACTACAACCAAGCAAATATAAGATGATAGCCAATTATTATATTTCATACAACACATCATTCATGGTGATGACATATTAGGATCCTGATCAGTTCAGTTTTAATTCATTCATTTCTACATTTTCTGTTTTTGATTACGTATGCATACGCAGTATGAATATTGTAAGAGCCGCCGTTTACACTTATACAAAACGGCAGTATGTCCTGCTAGCTCAATTAGTTTGAATTGCCCACCTATTCTATAAATAGTACACGGTACCTAAGCCATCTTTGATTTGAGTTCAATAAAAGAAATTAGAAAGTTTCATTTGTGGTTTAATGGCTTCAGATCTGTTTCGTCCACTTTCTCAACACATGGCAATTCATAAGATCAACACAAACATTATAATTATCTATAACAATTATTCTTGCCCTGAAATTCCTAGCTTCTTATTATCTTGTTTTCTTGCCTGTATTTCGTTTCTATGCCTTAGTTATATTCATTTAGGGATATAAAAAAGTGACAGACAAATCCAACAACGTATGAGAAGAGCTTTAAAAAAAAATGAAAAAGGGAGGAAAAAAAACTGACTACCAGGCACGCCTAGGCGCAAAACCAAGGTGTGCGCCTCCCAGACAGCGCCCGCCTTTGGGCTCAGGCACCGTGGGCTGTGCCCCACGCAACAATCAACAATAGTTAGAAAGTAGCATATTGGGCAATTGTTTATAGTATACAAGGTAACAAAAAACAGAGTTTGCTGATATTCTACTAGAACTTCACACGAGGAAAGGATGTATACCTCATAACCACACTTGCACGGCTTCAACTGCTGATCAGTCAAATCCATCTCCTCAGCACAGAGGGGGCAAGTCTTCTCTCCTTCGTCACTCATGGTTGCCTTAATAAAACCACAAATCAGCACAAGATACTAATCCAATGAAAACACAAGCTATTTCATACTAAAAGGAAAAAGTAAATTAAATTTAAAATAAACATACCATTCCACGTCAAGAAGACTAAATAGATCAACAAAGCCAATATTAAAAATTATTTTTTAATATTTTTTATTAAAGAAAACTTGACCAAGCATGCAAAACATAAAATCAAAATTTTAGGCCAGAGAAATGTAACCTTGGAACAATACTCACTTTTACCTACACATTCCAAAGTCAAACCCTAAAAACCTTAATAACGAAAGTGTTCACAGATTTCGTAATTCAAATCCCACACCAACCAGAAAATCTTGAAGATTTAACTCAATATTAAACCAATTAAAATTCAAATGAATCAAGCACAGACCAATAATCAAAATCGAAATCATCGGATAAATAATGAAAACTCAATTCTAATCGAAGAACACTAAATAGAAGCAACTGGATTCAAACCAACCAATAAATCAATAAAATTCACTCAGAAAATTAGGAAGCAATATTAATTTTGCTATTGTTTTAATAAAATTAGGGATCTAAAATCAGAATGAGATTAGAGATATGCGGGACATACAGCGGTTGCTTGGATCGAGATAAAGGAGATGTAACGAACAGCGATATAGAGATGAAGATATAGATAGAGAAAGAGAACCACAAAGACTGAGAATTCAGAGAGAGAATTACAGTGAGAAAAGTGGAAGGGGTTGGCTTTCGGTGATGGGTGTTTTTACGCTGTTTGCAATTTGGGTCGGGTCGGAGTTATAATTACTGGGTTTGGTTTCCGGGTTTGAGGTGTGTAGCAGCACACGTCCAACTGGCAACTGCTGCCTTCTCAGTAATTCTTACGAAGGTCCATGCAAAAAAGGAAAAGAGAAAAATGAAACAGAAAAAAAATTGGTCCACCCCGCATTTCTAATTTATGTATTATGATGGATATATCACCCCTATATATTAATGCAAAATCTTTCTAAATTATGTGTCTGCTTGGTATGTTTCGTTTGACAAATAAAAAATTCTTGTGTTTCGTTTGCTTAATATTTAACTAATTAATACTTTTCTTTTTATTATATTACCTAATTTAATTCTTTTATTATTATTTATCCTTATTCAATCATTTCCTTTGAGTCTCCTAATATAAAAATATAAAAAAGTCATATATAATTAATAGATATGATCTAAATTAGTTATTTTAATTAAAATACAAACTATATATGAAATTATTTTAATTACAAAAAAACTTTATTATGAAAGTAATTAAATAAGTTTTATTGATAATAGAACTTAAAATGATTTTATTTTTGAAGTTTCAAATATTTTATGTAGGTAAAATATGAGTTATTTATGACAATCTAAGTATGTAACTAAATATTAGTAATGTATTCAATATAAACATAAAAATATTAAAATTATATACTTATAATTAATAAACATTGATTAGACACTAGTACAATGCGATACGGGTTGATAGTATGACATCTTTTGAATATTTCAATGTATGTAACTAATAATTATTAACGAACTTATTTTAAACATTAATTTATGAAATAATTTAATAATAATACCTAATAAAATAGATATTAGACACGGGTTTAGAATGTGACGCCTTTGAATTTTTGTAAGTATGTAACTAAGATTATTAATAAATTTAATTTAAATATCAAATATAAATTTATATAATGTTTATAATAATTAATAGATAGATTAGACATGTACAAGGCATAAATTAATAATACATTATTTTAATTTTTTATTTTAGATTTAAAATTCATTAATTATCACAAAAAAAATTTACATTTATCTTTTGATACATCCCGTGTAATACACGGGTGTTAAACAAGTATATATTAATACAAAATCCTCATAATCTATGTGTTTGTTTCGTTCGCTTGGATAATAAATAATTAAATATATTATATTTATTATAAAAGTAAAAATATTTTATTTTTGAAATTTTAAATATTCTGTATAGGTAAATTATGATATATTTGCAATAATTGGAGTATGTAACTAAATATTAGTAAGAAATTCAATCTAAATATAAAAAAATAAATTATATAATAATTATTTAATATTTATTTGAAAATGGCATAATGCAAGAAGGCTTGAGAGTATGACACTTTTGAAATTTTCAGAGTATGTAACTATAATTATTAATAAAATTAATCTAAACATAAAAATATAAAAGGAGTTAATAATAATTAATTAATATAGATTAGAGACGGGTTGAAAATGTGACATCTTTTAATTTTTTATTAGTATGTAAATATAATTTTTAACGAATTCAATCTAAATATTAAAATATAATATAAATTAATAATTATAATAATTAATGAATTGAACAGGGCACGGATTGAGAACATATCTTTTCAATTTTTTTATTTAAAATTTAAAACTTTTTAATTTCACAAATATTTTTTATATTTATTTTTCTATAAATCCCGTGTAATACACGGGTGTTAAACTAGTAAAAGAATAAATATAAGAAATATTTTTGATAATTACAAATTTTTAAATTTAAATTTAAAAAAAAATTATCAAATGGTATATTATACCATGCCTGTACATTTCTAATCTACTTACTGTTATTATAATTATTAAAATTTTATTTTAATAATTTTATTATATAATTAAAAATAAAAAATGTCACATTCTAAACCCGTATCTAGTCTCTATTGATTAATTAAATATTATTAAATTATGTTAATATTTAGATCAAAAATATTAATAATTATTAGTTTCGTACTTTGAAAAACTCAAAAGAAGACACATTCTCAACTCCTGTCGCATTGTACCGATGTATTATCAATATTAAATATTTATAATTATTATATAATATTATATTTTTATATTTAGATTGAATTCATTACTTAATATTTATATTATTGCAAATAATTTTTAATTTACATATATAAAATATTATTAATATATTATAATAAATTTATTTATAAGTAATAATTTCTAAATATAGAACTTCTAATATATTATATAAGTACTTATGTAATAATTTCTAAAATTATGGAAGTTCAAATATATTATAATAAATTTGTAATATAATAATTATTTCTAAAAATATATAATTCTTAAAAATATAGAACTTGTAATATATTATAATATTTGTTTCTATATTAGAATTCCAATACTCTTATAATTAGTAATAATTTTGGTAAGATTCGAACCACCAAAACTCACCAAGTAAGCGTTCGAACCACCAGAAAATTACACGTCATCCCGAAATTTTTAGGCAGACACATATGATATAAATCTTTTCGTTTTAGTGTATGGGTGGGATTTGTACTCTTAATTAGTAATATAGGGTCAGGTTTTTTATTATTATTATTATTATTTTTTTGCTTATGTGAGATTCTTTCCTCTCTCCTGTTTCCCACATAAAAACGAAAACAAAAGTATCACAGATCTAAAAAAAAAGACTCTCGCTCTAATTAAACAACCAAATAAATAATAAATAAATATATTTGGAAAAAACACTCTCAATTACTTGAAATTGAGGGGAAAAAATAATTGAAAGAAATTTGGTAAAATCAATAAATTAAATCCATGTGAAATATTAATGAGCATATAATATTAATAAGCAAATCACTCATTAAAATAGGAAATTTTATAAAATATTGATCAAAAACTTCTACAAATTCTTTCAGAGATTCTATAGACATTGGTGAATATTCTAGAAAATATAAAAATTATTTAAAATATATATTTCAAACCCATGACGATCAAAATTATTTTTAACCTTCCATATAAACATATTTTATTTAGATCTTTCATTAGAAGGTTTAATCGAATAAAATGTTCATCCTAACTGAATATCATTTTGCGTAAAAGTATATATTTAATTTTTGACAGTTTTAGCCCCTCACAAATAATAAATTCTCCATAATGATTTTAAGCCTTGAAACGACTATAATTCATATATTGGATGAACACTTGGAACGACTATAATTCATATATTGGATGAACATTAGTTTATTTGAAACTTTAAACCAGTGTTCTAAAAATCGCTAGGCGGCCGCTAGGCGTCAGGCCAGCGCCTAGCGCCTAGGACGCCTAGGCGGGGACTAAGCGGGGCCTAGAATTTGAGAATAAATACCCTAATTTACAACATTACATCCAACTATTTAATAGTTCAACATACTACCTGCTACACAATCAAATCTATGACAATTCAAAACTAAAAGTAATAATCACAAATTACAATTCACAAGTTTAAAACTATTGTTCGATTCAAAGTTCAAAACAACATAGATTCATAAGTTCACTAGTCAAGTAAAAATATCATAACATATATTACAAAATCAAAATAATAAAAAAGTAGGCCCAAAAAACGACGTCGTTTCAGACCATAAAATTAAAAAAAAAAAAAAAAAAAAAAAAAAAAAAAAAAAAAACTGGCCTGGCTCCTAGGCGCCCGCCTGGAGCGCCCGACGATTTTTTTAGCCGATTTTTAAAAATCATAGGCGGATTAGTGGCGCCTAGCGCCTAGACGGGGCCTAGGCGGGCGCCTAGGGCGATTTTTAGAACAGTGCTTTAAACTCAATATATGCTTAATCCGTCTCTTCATATAGTTTTTTATTGACGCATTTTTATAACGAGAATGTCTGGTAATAAATATTCTTATTTCTCCTATATACTATATTTGAGTGTTGTTTTTATCACAATATAATTTGTTTTGTTCCGTGTATGCATTTTTCTAAAGTAGGTAGTGAAACTTAATGGTATATAATTTGGGGCAATTCTCATATGATCCATTAGGCAAATATTTTATCCAAATAATCTACTGAAAACATTAATTTCCTATATGATCAATTATTTTCCCATTTAATCTAAACTATTACATAAGAACACTAATTTACCCTTGTTAATGATTTTTTTTTTCCTTTCAATTTTCTTTTTCATTATTCAACATTTAATACAATCAAAATTCATACTATTACATGACATTTTCATATCATTGTCACCAACCGTTAACAATGAATTTCGTACTACACTGTGCATTTTCATACTACATAGTGCAATTTCATATTTATACTGTATATAGTCGAAATTTCATACTACTAATTTTTATAAGCAAAATTTCACACTACATCGTGAGATTTCATACTATATCATGTAATAATTTTATGCAATATGTCACACTAAAATATAACTTTTTTTTTCACAATTTTTAAATTTCAATTTCATACTATATATGAAATTCAAAATGATATTGTAGATTTCATGCTAAGATTTCACAAAATCAATACTTTTCATACTATTATATTTTAAAATTCATACTACTATTATCTAATTACATGCTATTATATTTTAAAATTCATACTACTACCATCATCAAATTCATAACTCTACTAGAATTCAAAAAATCAATAAGAAATACTATTACATTTTAAAATTCACATTACTATTATCAAATTACATACCAATCCTACCAGATTGCAAACTACATTATGTAGTTTTTATTTTTTTCAAAATTTTAGTTTAGATTGTTAAATTTTATATTAAATTGCACAAGATAATTCCATACTACAATATCTTCAAAATAAAAATACACACTGCACCAAGTATAATTTCATACTACTTATTACATTTGGAGTGAAATTTCGTACGTTATTATTATTATTATTATTATTATTATTATTGTTATTATTATTATTATTATTGTTGTTGTTGTTGTTGTTGTTGTTGTTGTTGTTGTTGTTGTATATTATTATTAGCTTTTAGGTGTAGGGGTAATTCTGATCATTTAAGTTGTAATTTTGATTAAATATGATATGTTTGACTAAATAGGATAAAATATTTTTCATTAGAGTATTTGACAATTAATGATAATGAAAGTGTGGTAAATGGGAATTTTCTCATATAATCTTGATTTTGCTAAAAATAAGATTGAAATCAACGAGAAATTAATGTTAGTGAAAGTGTTGAGATCATATTGTAATTTATATGAAAAATTAAAATTTTACACCATATAATTACAGTTTACCTTGTTATACTTAATCTGGACTAAACGACAATGTAAAAATAGGTTCGGCTATTTGTTCAACAATTGGCATACTTTTTCCCCAGAGACCAAAAAAAATAAAAATAAAGATGTTAGTAACCTAGCTGGTTAGTGTGTTAACACCAAAGTATTTAACAATATTGGCAATATTTAATATATATATATAATATATATATATATATATATATATATATATATATATATATATAATTAAAATTTCAAGTAAAACTTTCAAGCA
>BMAC01000401.1:928105-976807 GCA_014905375.1 Phtheirospermum japonicum
ATCCCCACTTGAAAAAATTATCCCCATCCCCGCCCCCACTTCAAACTAAGCGGTATCCCCGCCCCCGCGGTATATTAGTTGCCCTCACCACCGCCCGCAATACCCAATTATCCGCTCTCACTCGTATGCCCGGTTTGTTACCCACCCACATATAATTACTTAAAAAAGTTTTAAAAAAAATCATGGGCTTGATTTTAGGTTTACTTATATATAAAGAAAGAAAACTAAAAGAAAGTTAGCATGACAAAACATTTAGTTTATTACATTTAAAAATGGTCCTATAAAAAAAAAATATTTAAGTAATATATGCGGGTCTCAAATGGGGACGGGTACCCGCGGGTATCCGGCGGGGGACATTATCCCAATCCCCATACCCGCACCCACAGAAACCTGCAATTCCATACCCGTCTCCATCCCTATCCCCGCTTAAAGAGGGTAATCCCCACCCCCATCGAGCGGGGGAGGGTAATTCCATACACACAAACTCGATGTCATCCTCAAACAACCAAAAGTAGGAAAACCCAAAAATAACACTTAAGTCAAATATACATTTACAAAACGGGGGCGGGGGTAGGCGTACCCGCCCCCATTGTCATTCCTACTCATGACCACACAAAAATATTATTTTATTTCCTCTCTTTATCATCTCTCCACTATCATCAATTTCCACCATATAAAAACTTTTGTGGGTCCATTTGAAATATTTTTACCATATAATTTTATATTCGATCACTTACCCAAAAATACATAAATTATATACAAAGTCTATCTCACCAAAAAAAATTTATATCCCTAAAATAAAATTTCCATCATTTTCTAATAAAACGAAACGTGAAAAAATAAAATGATATTCAATCGTCTCTACTTCTCCCAAAAGCCAAATTTTAAATATCGTTCGCTCTTACAATCCTATGCATAATCAATAATTATCGGGGGGTGGGATGGGAGGTCAACTTGTCTCTCAACATTGAACTGACATACGTAAATACCATGGAAGTCCAATGTCAATAGTTGAATCAATATGGATATGCATGATAAAATGTTAAGATGCATTCATTATATACGGTTCTTATCTACGAGGGTGAAAAAATGGAATGATTTAGAAAAATCATAATATTGTTAGAAAAGTGGATAAATATGAAGGAATATTGGGTGGACTTTAGACACCAATTTCTTTTTATCTTGTTTGTCGAATGACGAGTTTGAATGTGGAATCGTGTTTTATATTGTGAGAACATCGAAATGATATATTTATTTGTTCAAAACGATTTTTGGAAGATGGAGATATTAAAGCTCAAAGTGTTAGTGTTGAGATGGGTTTACTTTTTTTCAATGTGGCTTGTCCTACATAGGAAAACCAAGAGAAATGGGTTAGCTTATAGAGTATCACCTTCTTGGTAAGGGATACTCTAATAAGCATAAAGGCTCTCTCCACATGCGCACGCAGGGGGGGTGCAAATCATGGTCCGAACCATGGACTCGTGTGCAAGCTTTTTGAATTTGAAACAGCAGAATCTTTTTGAATTTGAAATAGCATAATTGATTTCTGCTTTCAATTCATTTGTAACTCCTTTCGGTTACATGAATCGGACAAGCTGAAGAGGCTCCTCTTCAGCCTGTAAATATAAGTCCATTTCCACAAGTTCAGAACACACCTCTTCAGCCAATAAATATAAGTCCATTTCCACAAGTTCAGAACACACAAAAAACAAAACGAGAATTCTTTCCAGCTGCATATTTTCGTATTCATCTCCAAGCTTTTGTTTTCAGTTCGCCGGAATTCAAACCCGGTTATATCCGTTGTATCTTTGGAAACAAACGCTCGATACAAAGCGAATTTGTTTTAAGGAAATTGTGAATTTCACAAGCCTCGATTTTTCTTTATTTTCTTTCAGTTATTTTCTATTTTCCAGATATATTACTTTTAGTAACAAATACAACGTATTCGTTTGATCTTATTGGTGAGTTAAATTGTTTGTATATATCCAACGTGTTTCAATCAAATGACATGAGCCTTGTAGATAAGTAGTTGTCACACGATCAATTTTATGCCCATAATTTTCGTGCCAATCGCCGACCATGTGCGGCCTGATTGCCCAACAAGCACAACCAGTCAGCCATTTTCTCCTTTACGACACTCGTATTCGCCACATTCATTACTCGCGTCTAAGGAGGATCCGAGTTCTCTCGTCGTATGCTAATTACGCAAGCGGAAGACTTAACACACGCACACGACAAGCACACACAATATTAAGGAGACGCATCCCCAACCTTATATATTATGCCTCGAGTTCATATACAAGGAAAGGCCTTGGCCGGCAACTCGAATCACAAAACGCCGAGCCAAGCCTACACGATCTGCCTAACATAAAAGCTATCGAATGACAACCCCATCCGCTAAGAAAATCGGCGACGGTTGCACACCGCCGCCCAGGTAGCCGGAGCTACCGCCGAGAAGCCCTACCACCGATCCGTTATCTTCGAACCATGGTCACGCCCTCATGCTTCCCCTCCGCCGACGACCGATCAAACATGTATCGTCACTTGTGGCCTGAGACCGCCAAGGTAACTGCCACCGGGATGGAACACCGCCCTCGACCCTCACATGGAGTCTAAGTCTCGCACTCTCATCTCCTTTGCTTGTAAAGGCCGCAGCCCTATTTATACAAGCATGGACAACAACCGCCAAGGTAACTGCCCGATCATGTGCGTCGCACGCACATGTAACCGCCCACGTTCAAGCCCACTTGCCCAACTCCTCATAACTGCAAATCTCGCGGACCCTTAGTCGGACCTTCAACCCGATCTGACACGCTCGTCGAGAAGGCATAAGCCATAGGTAACTGCCAATCTCGCGGATCCCCTCTCTCGGATCTCCGACCCGGACTTAACCTGCACATGCATTAGACCAAGCCGCCAAGTAACTGCTATTTCCGCGGATCTTCCTGACTTGGGTCATGACCCGCTCACGACCCGAAGTCCAAGTGCCGCAAGCTCTCGACACTCCCGCGTCATGCTCGCGCCTTCCCACAATTCTGGCACAATTGCTACAACACCTTGCGCCAAGGTCCGACCCCCATCAAGTAAATGTGCATTGGGTCGAGCCCGTGTGCTTCGAGAGGCATCTCTCGCACACCTATCCGAGTTTTGTCCGTCATGTCCGAGTAACGCCCGCACTTGTGCGCATCACCGCACCGCGCCTAGCACAATTGCTACCTTCCTTCGGCCATTGCCCATCACCACCCGCATATGCTCGCACACCAGGTTACCACGTGTCGAGTCTCGCCCGCATGTAGTGCATCATCTTAGCCAACATCGAACACATGTCCGAACCTTGTCCACAAATTCCCACAAGCTCAAGCCAATCGTGCGGCCAAGCTAAAACCGAAGCCAACATCCGACAAACCCTCGAATATCACCCTTTCCCGACGTTGGCGCACAGCAGTCGCCCGGCAAGGCCTGAAAGTTACCCCTGTAACAGTAGTCTTTCGAATAGAATTAAAATGCAAAATAAAATAATAAAAAGACTAATTTGCTAACTTGAGTGGGCCGGTCATAAAGTCTCTTTTACATAAGAGCATACGCAATCCCGGTTCTCCGCGCGGACGCGCTCCAACATGTTGAGAAAAGCACTAATGGAGCTCGTGGTCATATGGTGGGCTCCATAGAGTGGTGGAGATTTCATTTTTTATTAATTTTATTTAATGTTTTGGTTTAATCTGATGACTGGAATTAAAAAATTGTTGGAAATCCAACAGTGAAAATTAATCTCGAGCTTTAATTTTTTTTAATAACAAAAAATCGGAAAAGAAAATATTTGATGATTGATATTAAATGATTGTTGGATCCAACTGTGCACACTTAATCTCAACATAAATGATTTGTTTTATATTTTAAAAATTGATAAAAATCAGAAAAATATAATTAATATAAAAATCAGAAAAATATAATTAAAAAGGAAGAAATGTTGATTTTTTTTATATTTTTATATATACACACACTAACATGTTTAGATGAATTCGAGAAAAACCAAATTACATGTAAAAAGTTCGTATAAAGCATTTTAAAATGAAAGAAAATGGGAAAATATAAATTAAAAATCAGGAATTTTATAATATGTAATTTTGTTTCTTAATCACAACGAAATTCAAAAAAAATTAAAATAATATTTTATGATTGATAAAATGATCTTTTAAAATCCAAAGGTGCATATTAATCTCAACATAAATGATATGTTTAAAAAAAATTGAAAAATATAATTAAAAAAAGCAGAAATTTTTAATTACACACACATACATACTAACATATTCAGATGAATTCGAAAAAAAAACAAAACAAATACGTGTAAAAAGTTCGTAAAAAAATATTTAAAATAAGAGAAAATAGAAAAATATAAATTAAAAATCAAAAACTTTATAATATGTAATTTTGTTTTTAAAATTAATAAATTGGAAGAAAAAAAATTTCAACACCTAATTTTTCAAATTTCCCCCAAACTTCTAATGTTCTTAATTATCTAAGTACTTGGAATGTTTTAATTAATAAATTATTTGTAATGTTCTAAATTATCTAAGTACTTGTAATATTTTCAATTATTTAACTATTTGTAATGTTTCAATTATTTGTAAAAAAATAAATAAATAAATTCGAAATAATTAAACACAAATCAAAATAAAAATTAAAAAAAAATATTGAAAAATAGTTTTATTTTAATTATTTTAAAATTAAAAAATAATAATTAAAATAATTTAACTATTTGTAAGTTTTTTAAATTATTTTTAATGTTACTAGCACTTTATCATGTTTATCTAAAACAAAAAAAAAAAAAAAACCCAATAAAATAAATTCATGCAGTATAACATCCACCCTATATAGTAATATTGTTGACACCTAGATGATGTGTCAAATTTTGGTTGCTCCATATGCCACATGTCATTTTTTTTAGCTCCGTCAGCTGATGTGTCGGTTTATGGTGTTTCATGTTAAAAATGTTTCTATTTGAGATTTTCGTCCGGGTATAAATAAGCAATTTTTTTTTCTCATTTGTTACAATTAGAATACAAACTATGTTACATTACATTACATCACATCTTCCCCTCCCTCCTCTCTCTCTCTCATTTGCGGCCTCCTCCAAAATTTCGAGATTTTTCATGCTTTCTTCATTCCACATCCAAATGATTTTGTCAAACCTCATTATCTTCCCTGCAAACCATTGCATGGTATGTTTTTTTTAATACCTTGCAATTTGTATTTTGTAAATTTTCTTATTTTTCTTTTTCCATAATTTGTGTTATCAATTATTCTTCAACTGCAATGCCATCATCTGCACAGATAGGCATCATGGAATGTTTATTGTTCGGTAAAAATATTGTTAATTTTTGGTTGTGAATTTTATTATCCAAGTATCAACTAAGATTCGATCTGATTTATATTTAATTTTTCAAGCGTAATTCATCCATCCTGTAATTTTTTTTTAAAATTAAAAATTACATCCAACCAATTTGTTGGGGTTCGATCTCCTTAGTTTACTCTAACATAGTATATAAAAGTAATTCAGCTATTTTCGACTCAAAGAGAATACCTAGGCTTCAAACCAATTTTTTACGTATTCAATCCATTAGAAATTTATTGAAAAATAGAACATCAAACATTTCAATTGATTGAAATCAATGATAATATACTTCTTTAAAAAGAAATAACATTATTGGATAGAAGATCATTATAAATTTGTTCATCTATAAGTTCAAAAATATATCAGGGTTGATATCATGCTTTAAATATATAGAAATCTAAATCTTTATGATATTGAAAACACTTTTGTAAAATTTTCGATAATCATATCAATTTCCCAGGAAATGTAAAAGATTCCAAAATTCACATTTAAACATTAACCCCACCTTCAAGATTAGGTAAAAATATTTTACAAACAGTATTATATAATTCAATATCCAACTTAATTTTCTCCTATAGATCATTATATTCCAGCTATAATTAAAATTGAATTTTCCTAATATATACTACAAAAAATACATTTTGAGATAATTTAATAAATACTAAATTGATACACAAATCCTTCCATTACAATCATCAGGATTTTGCCAATTACAAGTTATGAAATTATTATACTTGATCTAATTACTATTATCAATTACAACCATTATACTTTCGATTACAATCATACCGACGGTTTTGCCAATTACAAGTTCTGAGATTATTATACTTGATTTAATTACTATCCATCATACTTGATCCCTGATTATTATACTTGATCCCTGCCGAAGCAACCGTTATGTTAAATGGGAAAAGAGAAGGTTGAATTGTGTTATATATAACACTACATTAAATAAAAGGATATTCACAGCAAAACCTCCATAAAAACAGAGTCGTGACCGACATGAAACATTATTTAAACCCAGAGCTAGTTGGACTCATTTTAAGAATCAGCTACCAGTACAAAACACAACCAGAATGGATAATCCCTACAAAGCTATAATTTCATACAACAATAAATCAACAGATGATAACACTATAAAGACGGTAATCCAATTCAAACAATATTTGACACAAGACAAACATGGTCATTTCCCTATAGAATGATGTTCATTCCCTCTCCAAACTGCCAACACTTCGTCCGTTCTGAACCGTTGGGTAAATGTAGATTCATCCAGTGGAGTTGATATGCCATGAGCATGCGCAAGTAGCCCCGTATAAGCAATCATTGCCCCGTTGTCGATGCAGTAGCGATCGTCGGTTGCAAATAATTTCCCACCCCTCTCGGAACACATAACACGCATCATCTCCTGTAACCGCTCGTTACACCCCACACCGCCAACAATCAGGACATCCTTCTTGTCACAATGTGCCATTGCTCGCTCCGTAATCTCCACAAGCATTGCAAACAAGGTCTCCTGAAAATTAATTTTCATATTAAATAACTGTTTACTTGGGATTTAGTTATTCATATCCACGAATAATATAAAATAATTTAAAATGTTTAATTACCTGAAGCGAATAACACAAATCCGCAGGGGTGCATTCGTTATTTTTAAGCTTCTCTTCGGCAGTGGCTTCAATATAGCTCAATATCCCACTAAAAGAAACATCCATTCCTTTGACAACGTATGGAAGGTCTATAAACTTCTCTCCTTTCTTTGCAAGCTGGCAGGAGGTCAAGTTGAAATCAGGTTCGACTCAAGAAAAATTACTTTTGCACCATATCATATGCAACCAAAAGTGGCATATAAAGAACAAGACAAACATGTTTCAACTCTTTAGGGTGCGATTGGGTATCATTCCATTCAGATTTTTTTCATTTTCGTTATATTAATTTTTTCTAGGATTTCTTTTGAGATTTTTTTTTCTAAAATTATACTATTCAACCACTTTCTTTTTTTTTCTTCCACCAATCACTTTGTCCATGAAATAAAATTTCAATCACTAATCATTATTTCACATTTTCCCATAAATTTCACTATTCCCCCCTAACATAACTCTAACTACCAATCATATCTACTCATTATTTTACTACTCCCTCCATTCCACAATAGGTATAGTTTTTGCAAAAAAAAAAAAAAAAAAGTTGTACACAATCGTTGTTGTTCAACAATTTCAAAGAGAAGTTCCATTTTTTCTTTACTTTCTTACTCCCTAATCATTGAAAAAAAAGTAGGAAGACTTTTTGGAAAGAGAATTATTTTATTAAGGATAATGTAGTCGTTTTGTTTTAGTCCTTAATTTATGTACACAAACCTGAAAATAGTACTATTAAGAAATGGAGGGAGTATTTTTTTTTTAATATTAAATTCACTTTAATTATTACATTACATCTCATATCCATTCACTCCAAAAATTTCATTCTTCTTACAAAATATTTTTATCACTATTCTATCTCATTCTCATAATTTCCAAATGAGATGTTCTACAACTGCACCCTTAAAGTTTAAACCCATCCAAAAAGAGAAAAATTTCGGTAGAATCATATGGTTAGTATGGAAACAATAACGTTATTCCTAAAGCATCTTGATTAAAAGAAAACTAAACACAATAAAAACTGTTATAAACAAACCCAAACATACAAAAAACAAAAGAAGGTGTTTTAATTAGATTTCAAAGTTACAAAACAAAATTATATGCATCTTTAAAGCGTCCAACCATAAGCCAGTTGAGCAATTTAAAGCAAATCAACTCATTAATTGTCATTGCGAGTATACATACATACACACCTGCTCGATGTTGTATCCAGGGCTGGGATCATTTGACAGCGTGAGAACCCTGGCGAACCTGTCCAAGCAATTTCCAACTGCAATATCGATTGTCTCCCCAAAAATGCGGTACCGGCCCTCGCTGTAAGCAATAACCTGGGTATTACCCCCACTCACGTACAATACGACTGGGTCATCAGCCCCGGTCACGATTCTCCCCATTTCAATATGTGCTACACAGTGATTAACGCCAACAATTGGCTTTTTCCAAAGTTGCGATAGGATGCGGACCACTATAGCCGATACCTGCAAGGAAACTGCTTAGCTCAATCTCATTCCCAGAAAGCAACCTGCGTTATTTATTTGAGAAAAAACGCATCCCGGAGTAATTAAAAAAATCACCATTTTCAGAACCAAATTAAGTTAGAATTTGCTGAAACTCTGACTTAATTCAATGAAACAAAAAAACATCCAAACGCTTGCAAAATAAATGAACTCCAACCAATTACTAGTAGATCCTAAATAATAATCTCGGCAATATTAGATAGTTAAAAATATAAAAATCCAGTCAAACATGAGTAATTTAGCTATTGAACACAAAATGGTAATACCTGGAGTGGGGCGCCCATGCCAGGACCCTTAGTGTAGCAGAGGCAGTCAATATCTTCTGGCGCAATCGACGCTTCCTGAAGCGCCGATTTGACGAGCGGCAGGACGTGGTGGAGGTGGTGGTGGGCGGTTTCTCTGGGGAGAAAGCCTTGACCCGGCGGAGTAATGTAAGTGTGGCGCGGATTCGACAGGATGCTGCCGTCCAAAGTCACCACTCCGACGCCGATTTTGTTGGCGGAGCCCTCAAACCCTAAGCCAATTAACCTTTTGTTCTCCGCCATATCAGTCTGTTTTGACTTCTGCGTGGACAAGGTTATTGCGTACGAGATTTCATCGTGGATATATTTTCTGAATTTTTTTACCGATCTGAATATTCATTTCAAGAAATAGTAGGTGTTAGAAAATTATATGCTACTGAGTTTGTGTGAATAATAAAAAATATAAATGACTTTTTATTTAAATAAATAGTTATGGCCGATGATATTTATACCAAAAAATTTTATTAGTTGACTCTATTTGATAAATATTTTTAAAAAAAATTCAAATATATATATTTTTAACTAAATTAACCCCAAAAACACCTCATTCTATATATATGTAATATAAAAAATAAACGTTGGAGAAAAAGGGAAAAAGAGAGAAAATGCATAAGAGAACGAAAAAAACTTAGAAGGAAGAGTGGGGAAAAAAAAAGAAGGAAAAAAAAAAATGCCAAGGAAAAATCTAAACCAAAACTAGTGAGAGAATCTATAGAGCGGGGTCAGCCATCAAATATCAGTGATAAGTTTCTCAATTTTGTTTGATTCAATTTCTTAGGTTCTATGGTTTGTTTTCTTTTAGGTTTTTTCCCGTGTTGGATTCTGTTTTTACGAACCAAAATCATACGTTTGAATAAATTTTTTGAACTTATTGGTCATGTTAAAGAAAAACAACCGAACAACCTGTTGCGGGAATTTTGTAAATGAAGGCGTTCGAACTTTTTTTTCAGAACACACTGCTCTTGTTCGAATTAGTTTTCCGAACACATTGCTTCTGTTCTGATAATATTTTCGAACAATTGGCACTTGTTCTGATATTGTTTACGAACTTAGATATCTGCGATGATACATGTCGTATTTTGATTATATTTTTTTTCGGTCTGAGCAGTTGTTGATGAAGGAGATGTGGAAGGAGTTAGAGCAAGACCAACAATATCGATTAGGAGGCAACGAGGCCGGCCCCCATCAAATCGGAGACACCTATAGCGAATGAAGAGATTGGAGAGGATGAAAGAGCTTGTCGTACACCTGTTTCTGCTGAGAATGAGATATTCAAGGCTCCCTACCTTGGAGGTCCTCAGGTTATCACCTTATTGTGTAGTTTTTCGATACATATTGCCTCGGAAATATAGTATGGCGTGGAACGAGATATCCTGAGATTTCAGTGTCATTCACTAAAATTGTCTCAGTGGGAAGTTTCAGAACTTGAGACTAAACGATCTAGAAGCTTGATTAGGCGCTCGAAACTTCTTCCCTTACAAGATATGTCATATCCCACTCCGAATAGAACTTTGACTAGTGCGTTTGTCGAAAGTTGGCATCCGGAGACCAACATGTTTCACATGTCGTTGGGGGAGATCACCATCACATTGGATAAAATTTATTGTTTGACCGGTCTATCAATTTTAATCCTATGAAGCTTACGGATATGGAGCTTACATGAGAACAATTGGAGAAAGCGAATGCTTTAATTGAGCGGTTGTTAGAAATTGAACAATTTGATGCCTACACGTAGATTGCTAACAATAGGGGTAGTTATGTGAGACTTGAGTGCCTCGATTTTGTGATGATATTAAATCTAAAGATCCAAAGAAATTGAAATATGCAACGCGAGCGTACATGTTGTACACTCTCGGATGCACGTTATTTGCGGATAAGACTGGCAACAAAGTAATGATCACATATTTACGGTTGTTGAAAGATTTTAATCATATACATATACAAGCGTAGACACCACTACTTTGGCTTTCTTTTATAGGCAGTCAAAACTCGTATCAAGATGTGAGGTCAAATTCGTCTATGGCTACTTGACATTAATCGAGGTATGACTTTATTTACTATTATCTTTTAATTAACTCATTCTTACAAATAACTATCACACTTCCCAATTAAATATATAATGCAATATTGTATGAGTAGATATAAGCGTATTTTCTTTGTATGTGGCCCGCACACAACACACGGTATGATGTCAGCCAATCTTTTGTACTTAGTTGGTCATCATCGTCACGATCACCAAAAAGGTTAGAAGAGATTGTGGCTCATAGAGAGACACTCGGCTCGCTTACAGTATCGGATGTAAGTTTCAATGATTTACTCATATTTAGTTTGCCAATAAAGTGATACTCATATAAGCCGTTTATACAATTACTGAGGGTGTCACAATATGCAGGTTGATTTGTCTCTATTCGACATCATTCGTGTTTAAGTATGAATTCCTCAAGGTCACTTTTTCCAAGAGTACATTAGGTGTTTTTTCATTATTGAACCCTACTATCCGGATCAGGTTTTCAGACAGTTTGATTATGTTCAGAAAACTCTTGATGCCTCTCTTGGTTTGAGGTTTGCAATACGACCTAAAAATAGTACTCAATACAAGGTGAGTGGGCATGTTCTCCTGCAAGCTACTTTGTGCAATGAGATTCTCATTTATTGTCATTCTCATTTATTGTCTAACCCTCGACGTGGGCGTGAGGTGAGCGTGCCAGAGGATACTGCACCTGGATATATGGAATGGTATGCAGGGGCGTAGCTAGCTCGGTGAACTAGCCCTAGCCGAATTGAAAAATAGTTTTTCCCCTAGCTCAAGTTTATTTTTTCCGAAACAAAATAAATATAATTTTTATTTTTTAATTTATTTTTCCTTTAAAAATTAGTACTTCCAAAAGAAAATGGATTGTGTCGCGGACTAGTGGGCACCCCTAGCTCCGCTCCAGACGGTACATCAAACATTCTCACCCTATCGTGTAGAATCTAGAACGGCGTTCGACTAATCTTAGTCGTGCGTGGGAGCAGATAAGGCTTGCACGAAATCTACTTGAAATAATGGTGCAACGATGGAAGCGCCAGGAAGAGGATCTCGCAGAAGACTATCTCACTATGGAAGATGCATACAAGGCCTTGAGAGGAGGGGATAGTGATAGTGATGATGTGCTTGAGTCGTCCACTGCCAGGGATAGACGTGGGGGTCGAGGATGAGGTATTAGGAGGTGTTTGTTTAACTTGTCGACTTGTTATTAACTTCCACGAGTTTATTGTACAATCTAAGTTGTTGCACGCACAATGCTTCTCATCCCGTTGCGCAAGCCCCACATTATTTATAACACTTAGCAAGTACGATATGCAGTGGATGTCTCGGTCGTAGGGTCACCTAAATCATACAACAAGTATAAACTTTATTACTATACTTTAAGTGAAATCATATATATATTAAAAAATTAAGTTACTTACCGCAATAAAGTGTGTTCCATGCATATGCATTTAGGGTTAGCGGAAACCAAAATAGATGATGTAAAAGGCAAGTATGTATTACAGGTCTTTGGAGATAATGTCACCAATATTACATTGTACGCAGATACAAAAAGGTGGCCCATCTCTAATAGTAACAATCGATATCTCAAGTGTGTAGGTGTATCATAGTAGTTCAATGCGCACAACACATCATCAACATCACCGCGTGTGATGAATGCATTAGTGGACATCTCACAATATTTTTCAACTCATTAATAAGGTCTTGCTACACTTTACCCCATGAATCATCACCAAAACCCATTAGATGAGCTATTGCATGGTAGCCGCAATGACCATCCCCTAGTATATTATTTGTCTCAATGACGTTATCAAGAAATAAAGTTGGTAATTCATCTTTAAGAACTCTATATGCAGTTGATCTCGTTTTTTTTTTTGAAAAATCGGTTGCTTTTGTCTCGGTAAAAGAAGTGAACATGGGCTTCATAACAATCGGACCACTCAAGTTGTTACTTTGGTCCATTGGGGAACAACTATCATGAAATGCTCCACGTACACAAACTTGGCTTTTCACGGTGTCATACAGAGACCTCAGGCGAAATCAAAGATATTGTGTCGGGTTTCAAAATTTCTCTCAACCTTTTCAACATTAGTAGTTGCTCAGATTAATTAACCAAATTAAGCTTGTTCAAGTAGTGCGCAACACTATCTTGCACCCAATTCTGAATATCACTCACTCGCATTATTCTAATGAGACGGCTTCATGTCCAATTTTTTCCAAAACTTATCAACACTATCTAATGATATTGGCATCCCTAATTGCTTGAATTCACTAATATCATGTGCACAAGGCAAACCACATATCTTCGTTAGCAAACAACCACAAAGCAATGAGTCGATGTCAATGTCATTTATAACCTTCATTTCATTTACTAACAATGCTGCGCGTAGCATCTTGAAGATAGTTGGTTGATAACGATGTTGACTATATGAATACTCTTCTCAAATGAAGTCTTAATTACAGAGTGTGAAATTTCGAGAAGATAATGCATTTTTGTCCAACATGTCTCAAAGTTTCCCATACTCGATCTCAAATATCTTTTCAACTTGGCATGCGCACACTCTGCCCTAAAAAGACATTACAAACGGTAATAAAAATTATAATATATATATATATATATATATATATGTTAAATAATAAACACACCAAATATTTTAAAGTACCTATTAGTAGACGTATTTGTGAAATGCATGGCATTATTTGTCCATGCAGAGATAAATCGATCTTTGTAAGGATTAATCCATTAATTAATACAATATTATATGGCTAATGGATGATCTGAATAGTCAGTAATAGATGATTTGAATAGTTAGATTCAAATCTCTTAAGTTGTTCGTTGAAGTTCACTTCGTTATTGACAAGCATCACTTTATTCTATGAATTATTGTGCGAGATATTTTCTTATTGCCAAAATATTTTTACCAATGTGCCAATGATATAAAAATTATATTGCATTTAGAAAATTAGCTGGCACCGCATTAATTAACCTATTTTTCTTACGAGTGACAATAATTGTGGGCTAGAGCATGCACACATGTAACTTTCCTCACGCTCACACTCCATGTAAACACAAGCAACCATAAATATCATATCCGTCAATGTCACTCCAACTATCTCCAATAAAGGCATTTTATAACGATTCGTCTTGTATGTACAACCCATCACCAAGACAGTGGGAAATGCAAAAAGCAAACCAATCAAAGTTGGGTGAGAAAAATTATCTTTAACCTGGCCAGTCTTACTACAACGATTCACGTGAAAAAAAGAACAATTCTCCCCAATTTTTCACATAAGAAATTGCAGTTGTGATCGGCTTGAATGCTCCACGACTCTATGCTTTGCTTGAGCATTGTGAATAGTCCTCATTATTAATGCATTTTCAGGATATCTAGTTTTCAATCCGTAAAATATATCTTTTGGTCGGCTATTACGTCTTGTCATATCAACAACCAATGCCTTTTAAGTAGGAGTTAAGCGGCCGAAATAAGAATGACCCTCAAAGTATTTGTCAAGAGGGTGATTGTGCATGCCACATGTTGCATGCAATGACCAATTCTCATCACCATCAACAAACATTTGAGAGACGTTTAAAAGGAACGGACATCCGCACTTCTTTATCCCAATTTGCCTCTTTTTGAACTTTTTTCCTTCGGTCTCGATCTCAGATTAGTCCAGTTGTGATGTTTGTCCAACCGGGCTACAGTATTTTTCACTTTGTTCGCATGCTAGAAAATTCGAGCTCGTCTCTCACTCTCGTCACTATCTGATCTTTTAACTACTATCACCATACGATTTTTAATTAATTTCAAACGAACCAATTTACTAAGTCATCTATAGATTTAAAATAACTTGTTGTGTTAAATAAATATGAGTAGTTTGCAACCATATCATTCCTAACTGGACTATCAATACTAGTTTCGGTTGACATTGTGTTTGATTCCTGAAAAAAAAAGTGTTCGGAAAAAATTAATGAACTTTCATATTTTGTTCGAAAAAAATATTTGAACATATTACTAGTGTTCGAACTATATTTTCGAATAACTTGCACCTGTTCGAGAAATTTAGTCGAACGTCTATTTCTGATTACTTTTAAGAACGACGTTTGAAAACTATTTTCGAACAATTATACAATATTCGGGTATAAATTTTGAACATACCACAAGAGTTAATCAAAACCAGAGCAAATAATATCGCGATTTTGAACCCCATGAATAGTAATACACCTAAAAAATGAGTAAACAATGACTAAAGACAGCAATTTGTCAAGAACACTTATATTATTCATCTTGTTCATATCACTATCCTCCATTCTTCAGTTTTTAGGGTTTAATGTGAATCTTTGGTTGGGTAATGAGAGACTTTTTGGGAGAAAGAAGAAAATTGGAGGGTTTTATGTTTTATGTTTATATATATATATATATATATATATATATATATATATATATATATAGGGTTGGGTTCAAATGAGAACCCGTCATTATATGTGAACCTAAGGAATCATTTTGACCATTATATTGGATAATCTTGATGGTTGAGATCATGACATGTCAGCATGGTAATAATGTAAAAAAATGCATTAATTAATTAAAAATTGTATTTTGGACATATATCAACGTTTACAATGAGCACTACATTGTTCTTTGGAAAGCACAATAGATTAAGAAAAAAAACACTACGATTGTATACAAAAAGTATCGCAAATTTCGTGTATAAACTGCAAATTCAAAAATTTGAAATGAAACTCAAATCTTCAACAAACCATAACTTTTTCAAATTTTATTCGTTTGAATGAAATATATATCAAATTAATCACATTCTCAAGATCTACGATTTAAGATACATATTGCATGTTTTAAAACGTATATATATATATATATATATATATATATATATATATATATATATATATAAAATTAAATTAAAAACATTGGACTGATTTTAGCACTACAGTACCGTGTAAAAAGTACAATGAACCTGGACATATAATTGCACTGTGCAATATTAGATCTAAGGCCAGGATTAGTCCCTAGGTTCACATATAATGACGAGGTTCTCATTTGAACCGACCCATATATATATATATATATATATATATATATATATATATATATATATGGGTCAGTTCAAATGAGAACCTCGTCATTATATGTGAACTTGCGAACTAGTACTTTTATTATATACCAGCAGTGTTTTTATTATACAATTATAGTGCTTTGTTAATATTTTAGTTATATACACGAGCAGTGCTTTTATTATATAGTCCTAATGCTTTTAATCAAATAAGGAAATACACAAAAAATCTGATCCATCCATTTAATTAGATTTGAGGCTAGGTTCACATATAGGGACATGGTTCTCGTTTGAACCTAATCATACATACATAAATACATATATATATATATATATAGAGAGAGAGAGAGAGAGAGACAGAGAGAGAGAGAGAGAGAGAGAGAGAGAGAGAGAGAGATGTGAGTTCCAATGAAAACCCTCTCTTATTTGCGAACTTGTAAACTAGTGCTTTTATCTTATTAATATATCAGCAATACTTTTACAATATAATCCTAATACTTTTAATCAAATAAGGAAAAATATAAAAAATATAATCCATCAATTTATTAGATCTAAGACCATGATTGGTCTTAACTTGAGAAATGAGAACATGATTCTCATTTGAACCTAATCACACACACACACACAAAAGTCAAAACTAAATGTTCAACCAACAATTTTCTTACACATAATCTATATTATATTAGCACATATAGTTAAGTATTACTAAATACAATATTATAATACAACATCATTCACTTTTCAAACATGATTTGACACAAAATATGATACAATAATACATTATCATTCATTTTTCAGACATAATTTGACATTTACATTAAAAAATAAAGTATTTTGAATATTATATCAAACAAAAGTTTTACTACATAATTATGAATACAAAAAATTTAGAATAAACGAATCGTACAAACATACTATAAATAATCTATTATTTTATATCTTCCTAAACTGTGATAATTGTTCAGGTAAGAACAAGTTATGTTTAACTTTAAAATTAAGAATATCCAATAAACTCCGTAAGAATTAGTTGAAACCCATACAATTTCATGGTATAAAATTCTATAGAATTCCGAAAAAATATTGTGAACTCTATGGAATCTTCTCAAAAAATCCGTGTAATTTCATAAGTGAAAAAATATGTAAAAGAACATCCAATAAAATCCATTTAGAATTAATTAACATTCACACAATTTCATCGTATGAAACTCTATAGAATTCCATAATAATATAATGGAATCTATTGATTTTTCTAAAAAAATATGTGAAATTTCACTAAGTCAAATAATCTGCGCAATTTCATAAATCCATGTCGTGACCCCTAATTTTTGCCTTAAGTGAACATAAATGGTTTACTATCAATCCATGGGCGGTATTGATTTATTTTTATTCTTTTCTCACCTTTAAATAAACGTCGCACACATATGGAAATGAATGCTGGCCGAGTGGGGGCTGCAGACTGCCTTTTTCGTCGAGTCCTGATTGGGCAATTTTGAATGGAATCTCGAGCTAACCCATCGTGTTCACACTAGCCTCGCAGATATTTTAATCGACTTACCTATATTACCCTTCTAATCCAGCACGAACCATCCGAAAATCAAAAGGCCGTTTCGGTCTTTGCGACATAAACAATAATAAAGACCAAAAAGTCGGGTCTTTCATGACGTCCCCCAAAACTCGCTCGTTCTCAAATAAATTCCTCACCTACCATTAAAACACCAACCAATCAATACAGACCGAATCTCAGCCGTCCCCACGCAGCTGCCTCACGATTATCCTCATCCAACGTCTGCAAATTAATCTTCCAGAAACTTCTCTCTCTTCAGTCCCCCCTATATTACTAACTCCATTTTCGCTATTTCCACCTCATTGCTTGTGCTCTCCACACTCTCATTTTTAGGGCTTTATAAGGTTTAATCTCCACTTTTCCGTCTCAATCCCTGTTTCCAGGTTTGTAGATATACGGCTCCCACGATCTCTCTCTCTCTGATTGCTTTTGTTCTCGTTGACTTTTTAGTATGTGATTTCTAACGCTGTCTTTGTTTGTTCCTAATCATGGTGGATATCAGATCTTGCGTTAATTTTATTATTATTACTATTTTTTATTCTGCGTGTGTGTTTGATCCTTTTGATTTAAATTTTTAGTATATTGTGAGTTGATGGAAATGAATCTGATTTGTTGAAAGCTGTGAAAATGGTGAAGAACTACCCAAAAGTGAGCGAAGAGTATTTGAAGGCCGTTGACAAGGCCAAGAGGAAGCTGAGGGGTCTCATCGCTGAGAAGAACTGCGCTCCTCTCATGCTCCGTCTCGCGTAAGTGTTACTGCTATTTTTGAAACAAGTTTTATTGCTCTTTACAGTTATTTTATTATTTACCCTTTTTTTTGTGCATTAATGGTGGATGATTTATAGAATAGAGGGGATTTCGTTATGTTGTGGTGATTATGCCGTGTTGACTAGATTATCGTTATGTTGACCCCCTTTTTCAGTATTTTAAAATGGAAACAAGGCGTCACATTTTAAAAAACATTTTTATTGAATATAAACAAATTTAATTGCTAATTTATGTTCAAATATGTTCATTTTTAATTTTTTCTCCTAAGATCATCAGGCTTTGATTATTTTTTACTCCTGGACCCATCCCCCACTCCCAAAAATAAAATAAAATAATTTGTCCAATACTACATTAATATTTTTAACCGACCAAATATCATGTTTTTGCAAGCAATAATCAATTTTGTCAACTCAAAATTTAAATTCATAAAACGGTCTAAGACTAGTATCATCAATCCCCACTCAAAAGTCAAAATCCTTGAAAATAAAAGCAAGCATATTTAAAAAGTTGTGGCTAGGCTATTGAATTGCTCGAAGTTATAATAGATGTTTATAATTATTTGCCCAAAATATGTGGATCTTTCCCCTTTGAGACTATAATAGATGTATACTGGTTTAGAGAGTGTACTAGTTTGGGAAAATCATTGTCCCTGGAAGCTATTTGTTAGCGTATGCGTTTTCTCACATTCTTTTGATTTTCATATTATTTTTCAAATTCTGACTTCAAACATAAAGTTTCTGTATAAATATAAAGTCACTGTATGAATGTGTAGCTGATGTGTCTATGGCGTTGTGTGATTACAGATGGCACTCTGCTGGTACTTATGATAAGTGCACCAAAACTGGAGGCCCTTTCGGGACCATGAGATTCCAGGCTGAGCTGTCCCATGCTGCTAACAATGGTGTTGACATTGCTATTAGGCTCTTGGCTCCAATCAAGGAGCAATTTCCAATCATTTCTTATGCTGACTTCTATCAGGTACTTTTTATCTCTCTAAGCATATTCACCACTTTATCATAGTAAATCAATTCAGAAAGTTGCAGCACTTATGTTTTTCTATTCCCAATTGCATTCAGTTGGCTGGAGTGGTTGCTGTTGAAGTTACCGGTGGACCCGATGTTCCATTCCACCCAGGAAGGCCGGTGAGTTAAATTCTATCTTAATTTTAATGATTATTTAGTACATGATTGTTACTGGTGCATTGATTCAGACTCTGCTTGAATTGTGAACTTGGTGTATGAAAGAACACACACACGCACACACATACATGTGTTTGATGGAGCTGTATGTGGTTTCTCATTGAGACTATTTTTTTTAGAGAGAAACCCAAACTTATATGATGTAGATGTGCTATGCGTGTGTTTTTGACATTTGAGTTGATTTGAATAAGGGTTCGGGTAGATGAGGTTTCTCTTCTCCAAGCACCCTTTGTATGTGTGAGTGTGAGCATGTACATAAAGATGTGGATGATTATTATTAGTAATCTAAGGTGTAGAGTGAAATACGTAGCAATATAGTTCTTTTTTTGTGTGCGTGCGTGCGTGTGTGTGTATGTTTTGGCGACAATATTTTTTGCTCGATTGTTCTGTCATTACAATTATTGAAAAAGTGTCTTCATTTAAAATCTTAGGACAACCCGGAGCCACCTGTTGAAGGTCGCTTGCCTGCTGCTACAGGGGGTAAGTAATCTTTTATAATCAGGGAATATATTCAAGTTAATAATATTTTGTATCTGGAACTGTCTTTCTGCCTCTTTCCACAAGCCTTTTGCCTCTAGCTTATCTTCGCATGTTATTGCAGGATCTGACCACCTGAGGGATGTTTTCACTAAGCAAATGGGTCTGAATGACCAAGATATTGTTGCTCTCTCCGGTGGCCACACTCTGGTTTGTATTTGCTAATATCTTTTTAGTTTCCAGGATACAATAGATATAAATATATTTTATTTTGATACTTATGCTCTTAAATTTTTTCTCTCTTTTACGCAGGGAAGGTGCCACAAGGAACGATCCGGATTTGAGGGACCATGGACTACAAACCCTCTCATCTTTGACAATTCTTACTTCAAGTAAGATTTATACGGCTCTTTTCTATTCATGCATTTGTAATTTAAAATTAAATGTTGTTGTACACCTACAATATTGGGCAAACTGTTTGCTGCTTTCTTCTAAATGCCTTGTCTTCTAATTCTCAGGGAGCTTCTGAAAGGAGACACGGAGGGGCTTTTGCAGTTGCCGTCAGACAAGGCTCTTCTTTCTGATCCTTCCTTCCGCCCTCTTGTTGAGAAATACGCTGCGGTGTGTAGATATTTTATTAATTCATACTTGTCGAATATTTTTGTTTTATACATGCCTTTTCTTTTTTACCAACACAGTTGTTTTGGTTTTTGTTAGGATGAGGATGCTTTCTTTGCCGATTACGCAGAGGCTCACTTGAAGCTCTCTGAGTTGGGGTAAGCTTTTGAGTTTTTGGTTTTGGATGTTTGTGAGTTTTTGTGAAGGCTTTGCCTTTTCTTATGTTGCCTTTATTTATCTTTGGGATTTGCAGATTTGCTGAAGCCTGAGCTTTAGAGCGGTGTAGTTTGAAATGAAGATTGATGGCCGATTTTTGTTAAATTTACGCCCTACTTTATTTGTCGAAAAACACTTGCTGGTTGTGTTCATCATTTTAGTGCTTCTTTTGATGGATCTGTTGGGAATTCTTAACCTTTTTTGCTACCAGTAAATGATATGGTCATCACCTTTCAATAAAATTAGTATTACTTGTTTTGTGCTTCATTCAGCAACAATGAATCAAATTGGGGTTTTCATGTAAGTGCATTAGTGATCTAACCAATGCATAGTAAATCGAGAAGAGAAGGAAATATTAAGATGAATGAATAGTAAATCAACGTAGAAAAGTAATTGGGATTTAGGAAGCTGAAATAGCTCCTTTTCGTAGTAATTAAAGAGTTCTCAGTAGTACTTGTTAAATAAATACATTTCTAACAAATTTGTTATTTATAGTAATGTTTAGAGTTCAAATGGTCATTAAATAACAACCAACAACCACGAGGTAAAATTTGTTTACCGATTCGCAAGAAGGAAAGCCTTGATAAAAAGACTTGTACTCCAACCGTCTTCATTGCGTCTCCTGAGCTTACTCTAACAGTGGGATTTTGAAATCTTCAGAATTGTACTATTATTTCGTTTGAGAGAAAAGTTAAGAGTCTATGATTTTTTTCGTATGGATTGATCCGGTTTTTGGATCATCTTTGTTATACGTCCACAATGTAATCGTAAATTAAAATTATTAAATTATTATTAATTTTAACTTTTACTTATTAATTGATGATTAATTAAAATACAAAACTATTAAAACTAGTTCTACTTATTAATTATCGAGTATAATGAGATTTATAACTAGTTTATCGGTATAAAATTTTTAATGGGATTAAGAAATTTCGAGATCCGTCCCATAAAAGAAATTCCGGACAATTCAATTTGAAGATTGGTTAATTATCAACAAAGACTTTTCAGTTTTGATACAATTCGATTCGACTTTTGTTACTATTTGAGTATGTTCAAGTTGTGAGATCAGCTCTAATGCATATCATCCCAATTTTCTCTCTATCGTTTTCATTAACTAATATATCAAATTAAAATAATATTATAACATAATTTATACAATTTTGAACTCTAGTTTTTTTCTTTTCAATTTTTTTATATTTATTTAAGGACTTCTTAAACAATTTATGTAACATCCATACTTTATATTTTTCAATTCTGAATAAGAATTATGTTTTTGTTCTACGCATGCCACACTTACTAGGCGGCTCTTGAGCAAGTTGTCCAAGGCCATGCCTGGTGCTTCCAATAATTGAAGTCAAATTTTCATAAGTTTCTTAGACCCAAGTTCTCTTTTTTGTTTTTTAGGAAGATAATCCAATTACAAGTATTTAATTTAATAATAAAGTTTTGTTTTAGGTCCACGATTTTTCATTGGAACTTTGCTACATCTTATTTCCAATTCTACTAATACACTCAATTACACTTTTTTTCACTATAATTTTATTATTATTATCAAACCCGTTTCTATCTATTTATTCTTTCTTCAATCTCTCAATCTTTTTCATTAACACTTCGAATTTTCATAGAATATTAAAACAATCTCATCTCTCTCTCAAAATATAGTATTAATTTGGACACTTGCATAATCTTTTGGAGTATTTGTGACAACTACATGGAAGCCAAAGTAATAATTTATAGTTTTAATGTATTTCTTTAATATTACGTCAAATTAAGTTTTTGCAAGACATTTGTGGTAATTACACGCTAAAACAAAAACTATAAAATGATCATAGTATTATTTAATTTATTTACTACAACAAAACATTAACAAATTAGTCAAAAATTGTGTAAATGTATAATTAACGAAAAAAGACATTTCAAAAACTATTTACAAATTAAGGGAAAAAGGATGATGATGATTTAAATGCCCTCCCCCTTACTCTTAAAACTAAATTGACATCGATAAAAAAGAAGAGAGTGAATGAGTTGACACGCAATCCTCGACAATATTGTAAAAACTTAGAAAATTTCAAATTATCATAACCATTTCATTTCAAATCCTGTAATGTAACATAGTGACACATTAAATTAATCTCTTATCAAAGCTCTCCGGTGAAATATATATTTATCACCAAAAACCATTATTGACATCAAATCGCTGCTCTCGTCGGCGTAACTTTATATTGAGCTGACGCTTTATCTTGAACTCATAACTTCATTATGCAATACACCAAACAACATATCTTCACGTCTACCAACTTTGTATTATATTAGATACAAAATAACAGGAGTCCACATTCAACTCTTCAATTAATCAGCTGTAATATCACTCTCCATCCATCTCATATACCAATGTGTGTATCACAAAATAACACCACATTTTTAGTACAAAAATGCGATATCACATTAGCCAAGTACAAACTCACAATATCAAAGATATTTTATTTTTCTAAAAAGAGCGAATATTATATAAACTGATTATCATACATAACTGATAATATATAATGACTCGAAGAAAGTTAATGGACGAATAGCAAAATTAAAAAAAAAACAAAAAAAAACTTTAAATTGTTTCATCGCACTATATTTATAAAGAGAATGGAACTTTTTGGTACAATGATCCCTTGCTAAATAAAAAAATAAAATGCATTTTGCTTACAAGTTGACACTTACTCCTTCATGAGGCCAAAGGTGACAAACAGAAGCAGCAAAGAGCACATCACATAAGAATTTGGAAGGAATATTTATTTTTATGTGTAGTCTATAGCTGCCCTAAACATAAATAAATTAACAATGCTTACTCATCAAGTCAAGAGGAAATAGGCAATTCATTCATGACATCAAGATAGCCAGTCAGAAAAATATGGAATCAAGTAATTTGAAATTTTGTTTTAGCAAATGGGGTTGGCTGAAGAAGACAAGACAATCAAAGGCAAGAATTGAATCACATTGATATTACCTAATCAAGAAAGAGAGAGAGAGATATATATTGTTCTGCTCATAACTTAAACACTAAAAGAAACTCAAAATAGTAGTACACACATATGAAGAGAACCAGCCAGAAGAATGAATCCACTTAATTATTCATACATATCAAAAGGCATAAATAAATTAGAACAAAATATTAAAACTAATTATGCTAGGGGCATGAATTGAACCAGACAGGTGCCGGCGTAATCCTTTTTATGCTCTGAAGATCACACGGATAATAGCAGGGCGAAAAAGTCCTATCTTCATAACTGAAAATGCCAAGATCGTGGCCACCGAAAGTCCTATCAACCCATCTTGGATGAGGAGGTTCCTTATCCATCCAATCCTCTCTTTTTGATGAAGTTGTATCAATTATTATATCTGTGAAGTATATACAGTTGGGTTTCAAGCCAGGAAACTCAGCCGCTGACAATGCAAACGAGTGGTTGAACCCAACGAACATCGCCAGGCCATCCAACGACCCACCGCCCGGCTCCACATAAGTCACATTTGTTTTCCCACTCTTTAAATCCCAATCGATTTTATGAACATCAAAGCCAATCGTTTTGTACGGGTGGCTATCGTCGTAACCCCTTCGGTAACCATAGTGGATAGGCCTAACATACACGCCGTCGTGGCCTAATCGCGGCATGATGTGGCGCCTCACGAGAAAGAGTTGACCCGAGCGTTGTTCGTCGAACACAAGGTATTTCGGTTGCCTAAGTGGCGGTTGCACCACCGACCTATGTAAGATGTCGTGGAGCTCATCCTCGCCCTTCAACTCACCGATCCAATTCCGGTGCAATAACTGAATCCCCTATCGAAGATCGACAACTTGGAAATAGTTACTTCTCGTGATGCAGAAGAAAAGTTTATGTGTTGCGGAATATATAATGTCAGTGTAACCTTTTGTGAATTCGTCGTCGTCCTCCTCCACCGCATCATCATCAGATTTGCTGATGAAAGTCCAAAGGGTGCTTTTGCCAGGCAAACAGAAAGCGAGTCTGTTGGAAACACCGAAACCGAAAGACATCAAAGCTCGGCACTCTTCTTCTTCTTCTTCTTCTTCATCAGGAGAGCATGAGAGTATAACTTTGAACACAGAGAATTGATATACACTAGGAACTTTTAAGGTTTGAAAAGGCGGAAGCTTTATGTGTCGACGAGTAAGGGGATTCGAGAGAAGAATATATCTGTTTTGATAGGGAAACAAGGCTAACCAGCCGTGCGAGGAGCCTAAGATGCAAGCGTCTTCATCTAATTCTTCTTCTTCTTTGCTTCTTGTGGTGTTGAGGCTCTCTACTCTGTCCTCTGCCAGGTTGTAAAACTTATAGACCATGTTGCCCTGGCCGTCAAAGGCAGGTGGTAGCATCAGCCGCGGCGGCGAGGACATTCTTGACGTGGTGCTACCACAAGAAGTGCCTAAATTATTACCGAGTAAAAGAGGGTTTGGGGATCTCAGAAATCCGGAGGAAGGACGACGACCCAGGAGATAATAACGGCCGGCGGCGGAGCATTCCAACCGGCGTAGTAAGGAAGAAGCCATGTCTGATTTATTAAAGTGATTCCCCAAAACTTTATTAGTAATATATCATCATATTTAAGTAATACATATCATCACATCTAAATATATATCATCATAAATAACTAAAATCATAAACCTAAAATTTACAACCCTAAAATAAAAAAATAAACCTGAAATGAAAACATTAAACCTCAAGCCCTAATTTTATATCATTATATCGTCACATATAACTGACATATATCATCACATATAATAATATGATGATAGGATGAGAGATTTGTGCTATGACTAGACGTGTCAAAGGTTCAAACCGGTAGTTTGTCAATTGGCTGGTTTGGTCCGACCTTTATGATATATTTTTTTTACTTTTAAAATTCTAAATTTTGGTTAGTTTTCCCTATATTTATTTTTAGTTTTATTAAAATAAATACGTGAGGTTCACTGAGAAAATAGAAATAACACTTTGAATTAATTAAAAAAAAAGAAATTGAACTTGAACTGTTAAAAAATATTAGAAGTTAAAATAAGAAATTTTAATTAGAATATTTGAAATTTTTGAAGTTATTTTTTTGTTTTTCTATTATTATATGTATATTTTAAAAATGTATGAGGTTAAGTGAGAAAATAGAACACTTTGAAATTTCGAATTAATTAAAAAAAATTGAAACCACTTAAAATATTTGAAGTTAAAATAAAAATTTATATTAGAATATTTAAAATTTTGAAATTAAGTGAGAAAATATAAATAATACTTTTAATAAATTCAAGAAAAATTAAAAAGAATTTGGCTTTAACTATCTTCAAATATTTAAAATTAAAATTTGAAATTTTAATTTCAACTAATTATATATCTGAGAAGCATACGTGATTTATGAATTTTGAAATGAGTGAAAATAAATAATTTTCAAATACTCGAATTTAAGATTCAAAATTGTTATTTTAAACAATTGATAAGTTATATATTAAATTATAACTACCCACCTTAAAATCAACGTGCAAAATATTCTTTTCGTATCTTACTTACCTTAGAGATGGTGAAAGATATAAGTTATCACAAATTTATCAAATTGTTGCTAGATCCAAGAACGACAAATATCTCCACCGCGATCGTGGGGCTATTACTTATAAGATAAAATATTTTTCATGTTGATCACCAATTCAAAATATCGAACGAATTTGGTGTTAATAAATGACTTAGAAAATGAATATTTTATAAGTGTAAATTAAAAGAGACAAATCGGCGGTTTGACCGCCAGTTCACAATTGGAAAAATGCTTAAATCGGAATAGAACCGCCTTATTGGCGGTTCTAGTTCCGGTTCGGACTGGTGGTTTGATCGGTTTGGCCAAACCGTTGAACATGTCTAGCTGTGACCCTCAATTGTAATACTAAACACTAAAATGAAAAACTATCCTTAATATAGAAAAGTAACTTTAACTCTAAATTTTTGTCATATACCATCATATATAAGTAATATATATCATCATGTGTAACTGACATGTATCATCACATATAACTGGACAATAATAGATTTTTGCAGGGTGCACCTAGTAAGGTGCACTCACGTCCATGTAATAAATCTCCCACAAACTCCCAATTTTACCCCTATTTAGTCTAACAAAATAAAAAATAAAACAAACAAAACACGTTTTTGTGAATCCAAAAAGAAAGAAAACAATGTGAAAACCAGAGGAAAAAAAAGAGAAATCTTGAAGAAGGAAAAAAGCGAAAAAGAAGAAAAGAATCCAAACCAACGAGACAATTAATCTATGGACGGGGTAAACAATCAATCATTAGAGGTAAGTCTCTCATCTTTATTTGATACGATTTCTTAAGCTTTAGAGTTTGGTTTGGATATTAAGTTTTTATGGTGTTTGTTTGATTTTAAAATTGAAAATCGATATATTAGATTAAATGTCGTTGTTTCCATGATTTTGCTGCGCAATTTTGCATGAAAACTCATTTTTTACCCAGATCTTTTCAGTGTTCTACTCTTATTTTATGAACCAAAGTCATCTGTTCGAACTCAAAATTTGAACTTATTAGTTATATTCAGCAATAACTTACAAACACCCTGTTGCAGGAATTTTGAAAATGAAGGTATTCGAATATTTTTGTCGAACACACTACTTTTGATCGAATATTATTTCGAACAAACTGCTTTTATTTTAAAGTCTTTTTTGAACACACTCTTTAGCTCAGAAATATTTTTCGAACACACTGCTTCTGTTCTGATAATATTTCCAAGCATGCTTTTGTTTTTATATTCTTTTCAAACTTAGTACTTTTGTTCATATATATGTGTTATGTTACAAGATATGTATGATAATCAACTTGATTGTTTTTTTCATTTCTTTCTATTGTTCTTATAAATGGAGATTTCTAACATTAAAGGTAGCTATGTGAGACTTGAGTGGCTAAAGATCTATATTGTGAGGCCATTAAGTCTGAAGATCTAGATAAATTGAAATACCAACATGAGCGTACATGTTCTACAATTACATGTAAGTTTCAACGATTTTCTCAGATTAGTTTGTCATTGAAGTGATACTCATATTTGTCATTCATACAATTACTAAGGTAGTTATAATATGCAGGTTGATTGATCCCCATTCGACACCATTCGTGCTGAGTATGAATTCCGCAAGGTCGCTTTTTTCCAGGGTGCATTAGGTGTTTTTCTATATCGAGCCCTACTATCTGGATTGTGTTCTCAGACAGTTTTATTTCGGATGCCCCTCTTGGTTCGAGGATTGTAGTAAGACCTATAAATAACATTCGATACAAGGTAGAGTGGGCATCTTCTCTTGCAAGCTACTTTGTGCAATGGGATTCTCATGTACCGTCTAGCATTTGACGTGGGCGTTAGGTGAGGGTGCCAGGGGAGACTTTGCTTGGATACATGAAATGGTACATCAAACATTCTTAAAATGACTATCTAATTGTGGAAGATGCACACAAGGCCTTAGGAGGAGGGGATGGTGATAGTGATGATGTGATTGAGACGTCCAGTGCTAGGGGTAGACATGGGGGTCGAGGATAAGGTTCTTGAGAATGTTAAAATTTGTGCTTTGTGTTTCAGATATTTAGTTTACGATAGAATGTTTAACTTGTTAAATTTATAATTTGTGTTTCGTATGTTTAGTAGAATATTGAACTTGTTGAATTTTTGATTTGTATTTCGAATGTTTTGTTTATGTTTAGAATGCTGAAATTCTTAATTTCTTGATTTGTATTTTGGGCATTCAATTTATACTAAGATTGTTAATCTTAGACCAAATATAGGGTTTTCAGACCATTTTCTCGACCATACCACATGAGTTTGGATATAGTTTCGAACATAACAAGTATGTTTGAGATTCTGGTCTGAATACCCTATTCTTGGGTCTAGAATAGAATAAACTACATTATGTACCGGACTCAAGAATAGAGTGTTCGAACCAAAATTCGAACATAACTAGTGTGATCAAGTTTTTGGTCCGAACAAACTATATTTGGGTCCAAAATAAAACAAACTACATTCTGTACTGGACCCAAGAATAAGGTGTTCGAACCAGAATTCCAAACACACTAGTTGTGTTTGAAACTCTTCTTTTAACACACTATTTTTGGGTTCAGAATTGAGTGTTCGGACATGATTTTCAAACACACTAGTTATGTAAGAAAGGTGCTACATGAGCTGACACAATAGTGTTTCGTAGAAATTATAAATATATTACCTTACGAAATCATCTTATCAGACGATGATTTTTGAAAGAAAAATTAATACCCTTCAATACCTACATGATTCACATATATGTCATAAAAAAAGTTTTTACATAAAAGAAAAACCCATCACTAACAACAACGACTAACATGTCCTTTGATATGGATGAATCTTATGTCTTTTCCCCTGAAATATTGCACATTGCCCTTATTGAACTTCCTGGGTTGTCGAATGAACAAGGCAAGTTCCTCGGGATCGATTACTTCTAGTTAATCAGTTGTCGACTGACTATTAGAAGCTTCTAGTCCAACTGCTTGGGAGAGTGAGGTTTGGCTCATTTCTTTACGCTTTTTAAGTATGAGAAGACTTCAAATATTAACATACTTAACAAGTCTATGTCCTATCAGATGACCACTACCTTCATATTCTATTCTTTTGGGAAATCTCTTAAAATCTTTATGTTCTTTCCCTCAGAGTGTACTTTTTATCCATAGAGTCAAGCTTGTTCACAATATCTATGAATTTGGCATTATGTTTCATCGTGATGATTTCAAACTTTTGAATAACTACCATCAACTTGTTTTCCTTTGTATTTTTGGTTTGTCAATGTACTGAGGAGCTTCATTTATAATTGTTGTTGAGGTATTGGTTTTCGTGATTTTTATGGGATCATTTTCAATAGTGGTTCTCAAATCAATATGAATTGCAGCTAAATGTGCATACACTCTAATATTCAAGTCATTATATTTAAAAAAACATTGGAAGATTTCACAATGTCATTAATATATGAAAGCTGCTTAAATTTTATAGAATTTGTTTTTTACTTAGACAAGCTCTGAATCTGGCCTAAAGTCAAAATAATTGACTTTTGCATGCCAACCGCTATAATACCACTTGGTGCCATATAACTGGTAAAGGCCCAGGGGAAAGGGTGAATAGACATTTATAATTTTTTCAAAAAAAGATCTATAAATAGTTTAAATCAACTAAATTGGCAACTATTTACTTGAGTTAATAACTAAGCCTTGGCACAATATGTTAACAGTGAAAATGCCTTAGAGTAGGCAACATAAATATACTTTGTTAATTATAGACTAAATTAAACCTTGAAAAAGCAATAAAGTAGTAAGCATCTGAATTAAATGAAGGCAGTAAAGCTATTGAATGTAAATTGCATAAATTAAATTCCACCAGTATTTTCACGAGCTTTTATATCTCTATTGTTTAGAATCTATAAGCACATTCCCTATAACCTCAACCCTCTTGGAAAGTATCTTAACACAGCAACTAGATCCAACTATCCTCTCAGGTTATTCAAAACACCTCAGTGCCCAACGCTTATCCCTCTCAGTTGTTAGCCTCTTGCACAACTGAAGTTTCACCCTCGATTCCCTGATTGACCCTTTCTCTTTTTGGTTCACCAACTAGATTCTTTGCACAAATCCACCAAGTACACTCTAGTGTTGTTGAACGTTTCTGCTTGGAAACACTCAGCGCTCTATCTGAAGAGCGTGAATGCTTGATGTCTTTTTGGAGTTAACTGCTTATTTGCTTTAACAAACTGATCGAATATTTCTCAACACTTTAGTTCTAGAAATCGTCTCTGCAATAGTACGGAGTCGATTGTAGAGCGGTAAGTTATTTCCCAAGTCGTGTCTCTCGAGGATAGATGTTATCGGAAATTGGTGTTTTTAGTTAATCTTTTATTAATCTCGATTAAACTAATCTACTCTAAGAAAGCAATAAGTCATTTGATTTGGGTTTGAGTTTTTAATACTAAAGTTTGAATTGAAATGAAAACTTTGAAAACACTAATTAAGCCAAAGGTTAATAAACATTGAAAGCTTGCTTGAAAGTAACTAATTTGAGAAGATTAATTAAACTCTAATTAAAGATTTCAAATAAATTAAAGACTACTAAATTAAGGAAAGCTTGCAAATTTTGAAAGAGGAAATGGAGGAAAAGTCAAGCTTAAAACTTAAAAGAGTCAAAGAGCATTAAATATGAACAAGAAAAATTGATTAAAGAGGAAAGTCCCATATGTCTTTCAAAAATCAAAGGTTTGTTTAGACAAATGAGGTAAAAAGCTTCAAAAGGGTGCTTCAATGGAGTTTTGCAAAATGTAGATTAAAATTGCTAGAAGATTAAGTTGAGAACTTGAAATGCAATGAAAAACAACATGAACTAAAATCTAAAAACAAACACAAAAGCAAGTATTACGACACAAGAACAACATACAATATAAAGGGGAAATATTACTACCAACTTCACTCCAAACAAAGCTCCAAGGTTTGTTACAATGTGCAAAAGATAGAGTACAACTTCAACACAACAAGAACCACAAATGAAAGAGATGTCACCTTCTCCAACAATTTGCTAAGAACAACTACTTAAAACTACTCTAAGATTATGAGCTATGGTTTGAAAATTGAATGGAATAGTAAAAGGGGCTTGGAGGAGATTGAACAAGTTCAAAAATTAACCAAGGAAGATATAAGGTTATTGGGGAAAAAGCTAGGTTATATATAATAAGTTGCAGGAGCAAAATCGTCAAAATAGGCCAAAAATCCCAAAATTCCCTGCGAGGCAGTCGATCGATTGCCTGTCGATCGACTGCTTTGTTGTCAAACGGCCCAACCTCTGTCGAGCAGTCAATTTGGGCTGGGTCAGTCGATCGACTGAATAGTAGTCTATCATTTTCAAGGCAGTCGATAGACTGGAGTGGCTGCCACCGGCTCGATTTTCTCGTTTTCCGCTCCAGAACGTCCGTCGGTCTTCTTTTCTTGTTCGCGCTATATTTTCTTGCATGTCTTCACTTATCCATTCCATAGCGAGTCGATTGGAATGCCTTAAGCGTGCGCGGATGTCGTTTGCTCATTCTACGACCAAAAATATAAAAACGAGTGAAAATCTACAAAAACGTAATAGAAACCGCGCAAACGCTACAAAAACCTAAAACTAACAAAATGAGCCTAATAGACTCCTAATATCCATAAATGCAAGCGAAACACATGCAATCACGACACAAAAATGTAACAAAAATACGTATAAAAGCGTGCAAATCATAAGTTAACTCCATCTCAGTTCTGAATGATAAAATATTTTCAACTTGTTGATTAGAGATCTTCGATTAAGTAAGATAGAAGAATGGAGCTTCAATCGGTAATCAGTAGATACTCTAATACATAGAGAATATTTGTTGGGGTTAATTTCCAACGACTACATTTGACCCATGTGGACGCATTAAATGCGGTACTGCCTTTTCAGAGTTACATTAATGATTGGTCAATGGAGTATTAAATTCCAATCAATGAACTATGACGCCGACTCATTTCGATGAAGACTTAAGTGATAACATTTGATACTTAATGATTTTGTAAATCACTTTAGAGTGTGCAGTTGTCGGCTAGGTTGACAAATGACTTTTCACTAAACTTACGAACTTAGTTGTCGACTATTAGAATGTGATTGTATTGTGTTTGATGTCGACATAACTTTCCTTCACTTGGTTATTGACTCTACTTGGCAGCTTCTTAAACATACCAACTAAAAACCATATCCAAAGATTATAAGTGAATGATAAATTTAATCCTAATACACTCTATTAATGTTATCATCAAAAGTACAATATTTGGTCTAACAAAGCACCTCGTTGGGATGATGTCTGCGATGTTCTCCAAGCAATGAAAAATCTCACAAGAACTATAAGAAGGAAAATGAAAATATGTAGAACTTTGTCATTGATCAAACTGTAGATTTTGACAATGTTCGAGGTTGTATGAAAGACGTCAAACAGGTTCCCACATATTCATGACAATGATGAAAATATGGAAAACGTGATCAAACATATTGTGGACACTTAGAATGTGTAGATCCAACTAGCTGGAAACAAATGGGAATTTGTTCGTGAATTTCTGAACAAATTATGGGTTGAAATCAAAGCCAATCATTAGAAAATGACAAAGAAAGCTGACAAGTTGCATGGCATGGTTGTCGATCAAGAGGTGATACCGGTATATATATAGCTACTATTAACAAATTGAGTGATGATGATAAAAAGGAAATAAACATGAAAAGCAGTGACTCGAAAGAAACAAGCTCAGTTGGCATGGTTTCATAAACTATATCCCATTGCAGTAGCTATGACAGCTAAAAAGCATAAGAAAGTTGATCAAGACGAACGAAAGAAAGTAGTACGACATTATGGGGATGAAAGAAGGATAATTGCACACCACGTGACTCATCATGTATGAAATCAAAGGCATGATCAATTCTGAAATAATGAGGAAAGAAGATTTTTTACTCATTTATCTCCGTGACAACCATCAAGATTTTAAAGGACTTTAGTGGAGGGAAGTATGGAACAAATTCGAAAGATGGGTATCAAAATGTTGGGTAAAAATTTAGAAAAATCTCATTTTTATTTCATTATATTAGCCACATTTCAAAAAAGATACGTGATATTGGGTATCATCAAATAACGTATTCTAAGTTGACCAATTCATCAAAAAAGGTTAAAAAAAAAAAAGAAGCCCGATTGGGTTTTTTTGCTGACGTGGCGTGATTCAATACTTTTTTTTATATCATTTTTCTTTAATTTAAAATATTAAATTGAAAACAATAACTTGGGGAAAAATTCATTTTGATCCATTATATTTGATACATTACAAAAAAGGTACGTGACATTGACTATCGTTAAACCATGTCTGCTAAATTGCCCAATAATCAAAAAAAGTCCAAAAAAATCTCAATTGGGCCTTTTTCTTCTTCTAACGTGGCATGATTCTATATTTATTATTATTTTTTTTAATTTTAAACATTAAATTAAAGACAAAAACCTATTTTGCTTCCATTTTCTTTTGCTTTAGTTAAATTAATAAAATCTTAATTAATAAAAATTACAAAAATTCAGTGATAAATATAAAAACATAAAATAAATTCTAAGAAATTATAAAATAAATACAAAATTTTGTATGATTTTATTATTTTTATTAATAATAAAAATGAATAAATATAAATATAAAATGAATCATAAAAAAAATTGTAAAATAAAACTTAGAAATTTATAAACTCAGAAATAATAAAAATTAATAAACTCAGAAATAAATATAAAATATAAAATGAGTCATAAAAAATTGTAAAATAAACTTAGAAATTTATATGAAAAAATCTGATTCGAGAGTTTTTCGTCAAATAAATACGTATATCTAGATTCAAGATTTGAGCGCGTCAAGTATCAAGATCTAATATTCAATAAAAGAAAATAAAAAAAAACGCGATATAGGCACACCTCGATTTTATTTGTTTACCCCAATAATTTTTTTATTGTCAAAATTACCCCTCAAACCCTACATCCCAAAACACACTTCTTCTTCAACCCTCCACTATCGCTGCAGTTGTCATGGTCTTCGGCAATTGAAGAGCATAAAAAACACACGCACAAATAGAAATATATGGTCGTCGCCGCCATGAACTCTGTGCCATTGAAAAAAAAAAGAAAAGAAAAGAAAAACGCCCACAAAAAAAGTTCGTTCATCCCATATTTTCGAACACAAAATACATATTCGAAAAATCGATGAGAATGTAAAGTACATGTTTGAAAAATTGATTCGAACACAAAACATATGTTCGAAAAATAATCTAAAGGCACTTCTTTAGGTTAAAAAAAAAGCTGTTCGGATCAATTTTTTGAACATGTGCCAGAAACCAGAATCGAACATCTCCATTTTTGCATCAATTTCTTCCCCTTTGTCGCTCGAATTCTACACTTACCTTTCACCATCCATCGCCATTTTTTTCTTCTTCGGTTCTTCTTGTTTGGCAATAGCGCAATGGTAACAGCTATAACGGTGGTGACGGCAAGGTGATGGGTAAAAATTAGAAAAAAAATAATGTATATAAGATGTCTAAGGTTTCGGGTTATTTTTAGTATTTTTATTAATTTTTTTTTTATCGGCGTGGACTTATAAATAAATGGAATGCCCAAATAAAAATCAAGACCTAATCGACATGGCTTCCTATGTATGTCGATTGAAAGGGTCAGCATCTGCAGGGATTATGAGATATCCGTTTCTCTCTCCAAGTTTTACTGGCGGTGCTCGGATGATAAGCGCCGCCATTTGTAGTAGTCGCAGCGTCGTCAATCCATCACCTTCGAGAACATTAGTGTCGCCATGGCTCATGCTGCCGCCAAAGGCCGGCGACAATATGGTCTACAAGTTCTACAACCTGTCAGAGGACAGAGTAGAGAGCGGAGTCAAATTGGTAGACTTTGACAAAGACGACGCCGTTCTGGTGGGATCTTCACATGGCTGGCTAGCCTTCTTCAACCACCGCAATAACCATGTGTTTCTCACAAATCCCCTTTCCGGCGGTCAGTTAACGCTCCCGCCCATCGACACCTTACCAAATCCCGAAATGAATTTGAGAAATGGACGTGGGACTGTATCCAAGCTCATACTCTCCTGCTCTCCTGACGAAGAAGAAGAAGAGTGCCGTGCCATGATCTCTTTCGGGCCTGGAGACAGGCTGGCTTTCTGTTTACCGGGCCGAAGTACCCACTGGATTCCTATCGGCGATTTATTTTTTGAAAAATTCCCAGCGGATCATAAGGACCCACCAGAGTTACTTCGTGGGAGGGCTTACGAGGATTTTGTGTATTGCAGCCGACGAAAGCTCTTCACTTGCATCACTGAGTTCAAGATTAATCTTGAGCGTTGGTGTCCTTACTCTCCAACTGAATTGGAGGATTGGGATCTTGGTGGGGACCCACAATTGTGCTCTCCGAGATCAAGAGTCGCCCATTGGTTGCGTCTGCTCAATTTTGAAGAAGCTGCAGATTGCGATTGGTTCCAGGATAATTACAAGTTCCTACTAGCATATTGCTTACAGATACCCTACCTTGTGTTCGATGAGCAGCAGAATCAACTCTATATCCTGAGCCGGTTTATTGAGGATGCCGATCCCCACCCCCACCCACACAAAACCTTTGGTTTTTCTGTTCTTAAAGTTGGTTATATTGGAAATGGGGTGGTAGTGGATAGCTTAAGGCTCGCGGACTCCTTGGATGGTTTGGCCATGTTTGTTGGGATGAACCACTCGTTTGCGGTCCCGGCGGATGAGTATGGACTCAGGCCCAATTCCATTTACTATACGGATGCTAACACGCGTCTTATTAATCCTATGGATGTACGTTCCCCGTACCACGGGGATCTCGATATGGGGATCTTCGATTATGAAAACAAGACTTTGTCTCCATGCCCCTATTATGATTATTCCTCACATGATGATCAAAACTTAGCAACACCTGTGTGGTTCATTCCGAGCAGGTGATTAGGTTTAAGAATACTAATTTAATGAATTTTGTTTATGCCTATATTTTGTTTGAAATCTTTTAAGTTATCTTTTACTCCAGTCATGTGGCGAGAACAACCACTGTCAATTTACCAAAAACGAAGTAAATCAATTCAAATTAACGTTAAACCAATTCTCTTAACATTGTTTCTACTATGCATCCTCTCCTGACTAAGGAAATCAGATGAATTGGTTTCGAGAGGTAGAACTTGGCTTTTGGACCGAGTTAGCTTTTTTGGGCTACGAACACTAAATATAGCATTTGGCAGAGAACATGACCTCTGGTCTATTTTAAAATGACTCTTCATATTATTCTCTGTATTTAGTATCACTGTATATCCACTTTTATCATCATCTTCGTCTTTTCTTTTTTAATTTGTGTCTCTATCAGTTACTTAATTGTAAGAATATCTTCTAGAAACATGTTGAATGGTATAACACTATATATTATGTTGGAAATATGTTTTGATTTAAAAACATTGCAGCACATTTGTTTTCCTCAATTCATATATAATCATTGCAACACATTTTTTCAAATATAATCATTGCAGCACATTTTTTTTCCCTCAATTCATATTTAAAAGTTTGTTGGAACATTCACAAAAACGAGAACCTTACTTTTATTTATTTTTCGGCACACACACAAAAATTTCAAGTCTCATAATGCAAATTACTTTTACGAAATAAATCTCAATTTAATATCTTCTCTATTATATATTGAGCATTGAGTTTACTAGTGGCTTGGGGTTCTCTTTGCTGCATACAACGAGTACTAATGGATTGTCGAATCTTGGGAGATGACGTGTTATCGATATTATTACCGTTACAGTGGAAGTGCTTTCCTCTTTAAAAAGAGCGCTGCGGCGTGCTTCGACCCACCGTTTCTGAACTCCGATTTTTATATTATCTTTAACTAATCATTGTTATTGATTTATTCGTGTGTCCTAAATTAGGAGAAATATAATTTTCATTGTGTGGTTATATTATTTTAATAAATCGTATTTAAGATTTTCAACAATTTTAGAGGAAAAACTTTTTATTTCTAGTAATTTAGGTTTGCTTGCTACGAGTTCAAAATGGAGTTTTTGAAATCATTGTTTAGTAAGCCCGAGAAGTTTATGAAATTTTGGTTAACTAATTGGGATTATTTTGTGTGATTCAAAATGGCCTTAAATCAAGTGGTGGAGCGTCTAGTTCTAAGTCTAAAGAAACTCCTAATAGCCAAGACGCTAGTAAAAAATTCTAGTGAAAAACACGGACGATGATGCTGATAAAGAAATGCTTTGTCATGGTAGAATTTTGAGTGCTTTGTCTGATAATATATATATCGTATTTTTTCGAGTACCAAAACTGCTTTTGAATTGTGAAATGCACTTGATTATCGTTATGGTACTGCGAAAAAAGGTCTCATACGTGCATCAATTGATGATTGGTTAGATTTTAATATGGTTGATGGTAAAAGTGTTTTTGATCAATGGATTGAGTTTGAGAACCTTATTTGTGATATGAAATCAAAAGGGGTTGAACAAAGTGACGATGTGTATGTTTTAATTGTTGAAAATTTATATAAATCAAAGCTTAATTCTTTTAAGAAAACTGGTCAAAAAATTGCTTTTGAAATTGTTGGGTCTGTAGGAAAAGATTAATTCAAGTTATTTTTGTCAATTTGAAATTTATTCTCTTTAGCAGGGACTTGTTATTTTTTGTGAAAAAAAATATATTATAGTACTTTTTATTAGTTACAATATTATTTTCAAATCCAATAAATATGTAATAACTAGACATGGTCAATTTGTTGGCAAAAGTTTTATGTTAGAAGGTTTATTTCATTTAAGTGTTACCTTACTATATAAACGAATTTTTTGATTCTTTTATTGTTTTTTTCTCAATAAAATCCATTACAAAAATTATGAAAAAAAATCTCCGTATAAATTGTGGAAGAATAAAAGACTATCTCTTAAATATTTTAAAGTGTGATGGTGTAAGTTAAAATTTCTATTATTAAAAAGTTAAATAGGCCCCAACATCGTTGATTGTACTTTTGTTGTCTATTCTTTGAACAAGTAATATATATAATTTTTTATGGTGTTGTGATTTATATTGGTTTTTATATTAACAAATGTAATAAGTGAGTTTATATTAAAGTTATTATTGATATATTGACTTTTGGTAAATTATCAAGATAAATTTATACTCCTAACACACTCATTGGAGTGCTCCATAAAGGTTGATTAATTTATTTTAAAGTATTTATGCTTTATGATATTAAAATCCCCTGGTTTTCTGATGCGCATTATATTACTAATTCGAATGAAACAAAGTCAGTTGGTGGATATGACTTTACATTAACAGGTGGAGCTGTAATCGACCAAGGAAGCAGAGCTAATTGCCTTTGAAACTGAATAACTTAAAGGAGTTTTTGAATGATATTTAATTTTACCTAAATTCTTCCTTCTATTTGTTTACTGTGAGACATAAGTCAATAAATATTTAATTTTTGTGGTGTTATTTCTTTGGAATTTATCAGGTTTGAAAATAATATTGAGAATACGCCAAAAAAGAGTAATGTAAGAGAGTGACGCACTTGTAAATTTTATTAACATCGAGGGGAATGAGACTGATGCCTATTAATTAAATTACCACATCGGAAACCCGTGTTCGGAGGTATGGAGATCCTATAAACGAAGTTTAACCGGTAACAACGAAGCTGTAAAAGAGTAACTTGGAAGAGCACAATATTAAATAAATAGTTTTACCAAAAAAATTATTGGTCTCTTTCCTATGGTGTAGTGCTCTTCATGTGACGTTTGAGGTGCATATTATTTTGTGGGGTGGTTGGTCACAAGTCACCCTGTGAAGATTCACCTAAATGAACGTGGTGGTGGGGTCGCCACTGTGGGGGTGTAAGCTACTCCCCAATGACGCTAAAGATACAAGATTCTTGTGAATGATCGGAAAGCACACCACTGGTAGAACCACACTGAATACTCATACCGTGGTGTGTTTTGAATTGTCAAATGTTGATTACAATATAGTTCAAGACATTCATATCACTATTTTTCTATATGTGATAGTTCTAATACACTAAGTGGGGGTTCAAACTCGCAATGTACGGGAAAACTTTCATTATTAATACATTATGTTGACCACTTTGCACAAAAGGTACGCGATGTTGGCCAATATAAAATCACGTCTTCTAAGTTGACAAATTCATCAAATAAGGTCCATTTTTATCACGTTCGGGCGCAAATACTAACGTGGCATGATTATTTAATTTCTTATCATTTTTCATTTAATTTAAAATATTAAATGGAGGAAAAAATCATTTTTGCACTTCTTATTTAATTTGTTTTCCTTTATGTCTTTCTTTCTTAAGCCCAAGCAAAGTTCAAGTTGGGCCCGATAAAATAAATCAACCAGAATTGGAAACCCCATTGCAATTCGGCTTTCTTCTCCACCAGAATAGAAACCAGCTGCCTTATTGTCTGCCATGACAGCAACGCCATTATCATCGCAGCTCCAAGGTCTGCCCGCTTGCCGCCGCTTTGATCGACTGCAAATCCAGAAATTAGAGACCAATTGACATCATCCCGAACTCCACCGTGTCTGATTTGCACAGCCCTCGCCGTCAGTAACAACGACAACCAATTAATAGCAGCAGAGGCGCCAACAAGCACCATCCATCAGCGGAGGTTCTCTCCTACCTTTAATTTACCGCTGGGTTTCATTAATGGCAGCGGACATTTGGGGAGAAGAAAGCTAACCTCCTTGGTTTTTTTTAAAAATATTTTTAAGAAAGAAATGAAAAAAAAAAAGAAATAAGGAGGACAAAATAGACTTTCTCTCCATTTAATATTTAGAATTAAATAAAAAAATGATAAGAAATTAAATAATTATGCCACGGCAACATTTGTGATCGAACATTATAAAAATTGACCTTATTTGATGAATTTGTCAACCTAAAAGACTTGACTTGATATTGGTCAATATCACATGGCTAGCATAATAAATCAAAAATAAAATTATCTCCACAACGTACCTTCATCTATTACACGGTATTATATACTATATATATTTTAAAACAAACCTTCTATTTTTGGATTTCTTGATATTAAATTATGTGGAGGATTTTTGGAAGTATGTTTTGATTTAAAAATAAAATCAAAGAAGTTGTTTATATTCTTTAATAACATACAGTTGTTAACATTAATCTCTCAATTGATGATAATATACCAACGACAATTAATCATTAAGAACCATTTTGACCAATTATTTTGTCTAATATCCCAACGGCTCTCCCCCCTCTTTTACATTAATTGTAAGATCATTATGAATGAAAAAACTACAATACAACTCTCTTTTTAAATTATATCATTCTCCTTATAAATAGAGCCAATATATTATTCTTTATATAAAGAATAATGTTATCAATATTATTACAGTTGCAGCGGGGTGCTCTCCTCGCTAAAGAGAGCTCCACGGCGTGCCTTTTTAAATAATTAACAAACCATAAAAATAAAAAATACTAACACAAATATTTCCAATTTTAGAGTTATACTAATTTAATAGTGTAACGGGACTGGGAACCGCCTTATTACTCAAATCATAATTCATCATAAGGCCTCATTATGAGATGTCGCGATCCACAATTATCAAGAAATAGTGAGATGTCAATCTCTTTAACTACCTAGTTACTCCTCATGACTATTGAAGAAAAATCAAACATCAAAATAAAAGAATATGGCCACGATTCCCTATCTATTTTTTCCTTGAAAAAGATAAAATATAGTTAGATTGTTAAGGTTGTGATTTGATATACTTTTATCTTCGATCCATGCTTTTCTAAATTCCATTTTTTTATATTATCTTTAATTAATTATTGTTATCGATTTATTTGTGTGTCCATTATTTTAGTAAATCATATTTAAAACTTCCAGCAATATATGTATGTATCTTTTTATTGGATTACATGACAAATGTCTTGCAAAGTTTTGCGAACGATTGCATTCAAAGTGAGTATGGCTTCTTGAGGGAGTTTAGTGCACGAACTCTTTTGAAGACGAGAAACATGCAGTCGATTAGGGACGATGGGTAGGGTATGGAAGAGTAATAAAATACTTATCTACGGGTATTTTTTCAAATTGAAAACAATTTGAATTAAAAAAATACTAATCTACGGGTAATGATATAGAAATCAATTGAAAACAAATTGTAAACTATATAAAATCACATATTTTTAACATCCTCACTATTCTAGAGACCAATTAGATAACAAACTGGAAACCAAATAGATTATGAGCGTATTTTTGAATTAAGCAATTATTTTCCGAAAAATATTTAAAATTTAAATATGTTTGGGATAATAAGGAAAAAAATATATTTTTTCCAAGGAAGTCGAGTATTTTTGTCTTTGTAAAAATTGTATATATTTATCTAGTTGGGCTAGTATATAAATCGCAGGTGTTTAATTGAGCTCAAAGCTAAAAGCACGGGCCAAAAAGCCCAGTTTGACTTGAGTCCCATGTCAATAAGATCTAGTTGTAGATAATTATAGAAAGAAAATCCAATCCCTTGTGCTTAGAATAGGAATGGTATTCTAGTCAGGATAATTTTTTTTTTCCTTTTTTGATTGCTACACTAACTATTAAACTATTATTATACAGAAAAGGCAGAAGAACGTGCTTTAGACCTTTTTATTTTTAGTATAGTATTTTAGAGTTCACTGTTCACTAAATTTTTTCAAGATTATTTTGAAGAAAAAAAAAAGAGAAGATTCATTGTTGATTCTTGTGTTGCTTTTCCCGTCTTCAAGTGATGGACCTCGATTCTCCAAAGGAGATGATTCTTACAAAGGTACTTAGGGAGCGATTGGATATCATTTTGTTTATTTTCGTTTCGTTTCATTAGAAATTTGTGAAATAAAAATTTTAGAAAGATAAATTTTTTTGGTGAGATAATGATTGGATATAAAATTATTTGATAAAAAAAAATTTAAATGGGGCCAAAAAAAAAATGGTGTGGTGAGAATTAATGATAATGGAAAGATGATTGAGAGATAAAATAAATGTGTGGTAGAAAATTAATAATAATTAAAAAAATAAATAATAAATAATGAAAAAGAATAATAATAATAATAAAATTAATCTTTATAATAAAAAAAGTCACTCCCAATATAATAATAAAATTAATCTCTTTTATTGACTTTGTATCTTTTATTGATCAGTAAATGGATGGGGGGACTCACATCATTAATAAGGCAAGAAGGTTTCTGCCTTTCAATATGTTTGGTTTTTCCCAGAAAATAAAAGCTGCTCTCTTCTTCATCTTATTTCTTCTTCAAATCAAACAGCAAAACAAGTAAAAAAAATATATATCACTAGGCTCTCACACCGTATTAAATAAATATAATTAGTTACCACCAGCCAATTTCTTTAAATTCACAGTATAACCAAAATTAGTGAGCAACGCAAACCACCAGAACTGGTTAGATCCGCCATCATCGCTGCCGTAGTCCGCTACAAAGCATGCGACAGAGCCACTCAATGCCCACCAACCTAGTTCATCATCGCCTTGCTGCAAGTTCCACTGAGTCAACTCACCCTCACTCTGGTACCAATCAGCCGAGTCAACGTCAAACATCGAGAACAAAACCATCAGCCTGTTCGTAAATCAGTTGATTGGCCATCGAGAACAGAACCGCTGCTATCCACGATGAAAACCGATTTTCTACGGTGATATTAATCATCCAGATCCATAAAATTTATGAAGGCGAAATCCATCCCAAAAATAGGTCCTGAACAATTATGGCCTCATAAATAATTCCAGAGCTATGTTGTTTCTTTTTCAATTTAAGTGAAAAATCAATTATGTGAAACAAAATTGATTATGCAGCGAAAAAAAAAATTCTGACGTTGTGAGTGATGGTGGAGAGAAATTGAAGAAACCCAATGTGGTGTTAGTGTGTGAGAGAAAGTCAAGAGAGAGAGAGAGTGTGAGAGAAAATAAAGAAAGACATTATGATAAAAAAATAGTTGTATTTTTAGTTAGTGAGAAAAATAATATAAATGATAAACAAACGGTTGTTGGGTGTCCTTTTTTTTTTCTCTGACTGAGGGAAAACAAAAGTTTTCCATTTCCAAGCGCCGCCTTACTTCCTGTTGTTAATCCCATTAGATTAGTTGTTCAAATATATATTTATTATTATTATTATTTAATTAATGTGGCTTTGATTTGTCCGCCTTTTTATTTTATCTTTGTTTACTATTGATGATTTTCGGTACCATGGATTTTCGGTATCATCATACATTTCATTTGTCTCCTTGGAAACCTAGTGTTTGAATCCTTGTTTTAGTGTTCTTATATTTTCAATGATCTAACCAGGGTTTGCACGATGCCTTGGCTCGTCATTATGAACGTGATACTCCAGAATATACTAAGCGGTTTGAAGGTACTCTCTGGTATTTTTTATTTTCTTTGGTTAGTGATACGGACCAAAATAATTGTACGTGAAACTATGTAGTGAACGTGGCTATTCGTGGAAAGCGACCTCATTTCCTGGGGAGGGTGTACCCCTAGGAGGTGAGCGAGCTGTGATAATTCGAGTGTGTGGTTTTGTGAAGAGTAGCGACCTGTAGTATGGGGATGGCTTTTCATACAGGGTCGCGACCTCTTGTAATTTGGGCTGGGTACTTGAGCCCGATTTGTGGATCTAATATATGTGAATCATTATGGGCCTGGTGGGCTGTGTGCCCCGGCTTAATTGGGATATCTATGGAGAAATTTGTTGTTTATGGGAACTTGCCATAAATAAGGAGTCCACATTGAGAGACGATTGTGAGAATCCCGGTATAAAAGAAATTCTTATCATGAAAGGTAACCCTAGATGTTGGGATTCTTCTCCTGCCCCTATAAAAGGAGTCTTTGGTTTCTTTCTTGAGGGTTAATGCTTGTTTACGCACTTATTATCTAAGTGCACTAATATTATTGAGAGAGAAGAAGTGTGTTTTTCGCTTATTAACTTAAGCGTCGGAGGGTCTTAACGGGCTCGAAATTCGGCCCGTTCTAGGCGCTGTTTTGCAGGAAAACGAGGTCGCTGTGAAGATTACGGATTCTTTGGAGGTCGTTGTATCGCATTTGGAGGCTTTTTAGGTCACCGATCTCTACTTTTGAGGTTAGTACCCCCTTTATTTGGTAGTTCAACTTTTTGGACTTATCAAATTGGCGCCGTCTGTGGGATAGAGAGACATCGAGTCTTTGAGCGAAAGGCGTGAGAAACTGCATAAATCAAACATGAAGGGGAAGAACATAACACCGAGAGTTCTGGATTACGCGTTCGGATCCAACAATAAGAAGAAAAAGAATAGATTCCTACATCTTGGCGAGAAGGATGTCCCGGGGGATGAGCAGGAGTACCCTCGCGGGGGTCCTCTGATTCGAAGTGCGGGCAATACACCTCCACCTTCTCCTAAAAAGCAAGTTGGGAAGGGGCTGGTGGAAGAGGTGGAGAAGCGGACGCCGAGGATAGAACCACAAAAATCGATCCCCGAGGCAACAGAAGGAGGAAATCTGCCAAAGGAGATGCCCGATCAGGGCAAGAAAGGATTCTTGGAAGGGCTGATGGACTTCGTACCTGTCGAAAAACAGGAGGAGTTGCGTAAGTATTTAGCGGGCGAGCTGAGCAGGGGGAAAGATAAGAGTGAGAAGCTAAATGCTGACAAAGAAGGTGAGTCAACGGTTGGAGAGGAAAAGAAGAAGAAGGAGCTCGGCAAGAGAAAGAAAGGAGATGTCTCTAGTTCTTCCTCCTCCGTGGATTCTCATGTTCACACACGGAGGGGAATAAAACTGAGGCGAGATCGTTACAAGGGTAGAGGTCGCAAGTATCATAAGGGGGATAGTGAGAGCAATACCCCTACCTCTGATTCGAGTGGTGACTCAGGATGGAGGTCGCGGAAAGGTGACAGAGGTCATAAGAGGAAGAAAGAGGAGAGCGAGGTGGGGCCACACACTAAGGCCTTCCGGGAGTTACAGGAGGCCATGCTGAAGATGCAGAAGCGGATGGACGGAGAAAAGTTGGAAGAGGAGGAAGAACACCCCTTCTCAGAAGAGTTGATGCACGCACCGATGCCTCGAAATTACAAGGAGTTAGATTTTCAATACCGAGGAACGACTGATCCAGTCGCACACTTGCAGCTGTTTGAAAACGCGAGGATGACGCATAACTACACGGGGGCTGTGGCGTGTCGAGCCTTTGTATCCACCCTGAGGGGGATCGCACAGAATTAGTTTTACGAACTCCCAAATGGTAAAATTACGAGTTATCAGGTGTTGCGAGCTGCCTTCCTGAAGCAGTTCTCCAGCGTCAGGCAGAGTGCGAAGACAGCCCAGTCGCTCTTCACAATGGTTCAGCGACCTGACGAGACGCTGAAACAGTATGTTAATCGATTTACCAATGCTACCTTGGAGGTTCCTACAGCTACGGATGAGATGAAAGTGGGGGCTTTGCATCAAAGTTTGAGGAGGGAAGATTTGCGGAGGTCGTTGGTAAAGAAAGAAGCTCGCACGTACGATGAAGTTCTCGCGAGGTGCCATAAGTACGTGCAAGTAGAAGAGGAAGAGGAAGAGCACCGACTGCGTTTCGGTAGGGAGGTCGTGAGCACAAGGGAGAAGGCGCCTGAGAGAGAATCGAGGAGAGAGCATAGAAGAGGCATGCGCGGACTCTTGGCCTCAAATGCCGGGGTCAGTGCGAGCCAAGAGCCGYATATYAAAGTCTYGAGGGAGGAGGATTTCACACCACTAGCTATAGCGCAAGCTAAGGTGTTTGGTGTCATGGAACGCTCGGTACCTGATCTAATACGGTGGCCGGAGGATCGCACGCCCGTTCCAACACATTCAAAGACTGTCTCCTTTTGTCGTTTCCATAATAATTACGGGCATTTCACGGAAAAATGCCGACATCTCAGGGAGGAGATAGAGAGACTTATAAGGGCGGGGCATCTAAAGGAGGTAATCTACAAGGAGAAGGAGCCGGGCGAGCAGAGGAGGATGTTGCCTCCACCCCCACCGGGAGGTCCACCTCCTGCTCAGGTCGCGAGGCAGGGGCGTCAGAGAAACCAGGAGTTCAGGGGGCCCCGAGGAAATAAGGGGAGGATAAATATGATTTCGGGAGGCCCAACAGATGGTGATTCCAATAACGCGCGCAAGAAACACTTAAAATCCGCTCGCAATAGGACTTGGGAGGTCGCAAGCGTCAGTAGGCAGCCACAGGTTATGGGYCCAYTCATATCTTTTGGCCCCAATGAGAGGCYTGGCCTACAAGAAGATCATAATGATGCGRTGGTGATTGAAGCAGAAGTAGCGGGCTATGAAGTTAGTAGAATCTTTGTAGATAATGGGAGTTCGGTAAACATTATCTATACAGACTGCCTTGATCAGATGGAGGTGGACAAAAGGGTGCGATCCGTGAATACACCCATCTATGCGTTTAACGGAGCACAGGTGAATACGGAAGGAGAGATGACTTTGGAAGTAGTGTTGGGAAAGGATACATGCCGAATGAAGAAAAATTTGAAGTTTCTGATCATCCGCGGGAGGTCGGCCTACAATGTGATATTGGGGCGACCTGCCCTTAATGCGTTTCAGGCTGTAACGTCGACCTATCACATGAGTATAAAGTATCCGGTGGGTGACAAAGTAGGGGAGGTCATCGCTGAGCAACAGGTTGCGAGGTCTTGTTACCAGATGGCGGTCAGAAGAGGATTGACGGAGAATAAACGAGAGAGAGATGATGATCGGCCGGAGGGGATACTTAGCGCGAAGAAGGTGAAGGAGCAAGAGACCTCTCTCCGGCCGAATAAAGAGTTGATGGAGATCTCCTTAGAAGAGGATCGGCCAGAGTATGTTACGAGGATAGACACTTTACTATCTGAAACATTGAAAGATGAGATGATTAGCTTGTTGAGGGAATTTCGAGATGTTTTTGCATTTGGTGAGAAGGAGTTAACTGGGGTTTCACCAGAGGTCGCGCAGCATCATTTGAATGCGGACCCAGAGGCTAAACCTATAAAACAGAAAAGGAGGCATTTCGGATCRGAGCTCGATAAGATCATTGAGGAGGAAGTGCAAAAGCTGTTAAAAGCTGGACATATCAGGGAGATTCAGTTCCCTGAGTACTTGTCCAATGTTGTGATGGTSCCCAAGCCGGAACAAAGGTGGAGGATGTGCATAGATTTTCGAGATTTGAACAAGGCTTGTCCTAAAGATCATTATCCTTTGCCAAGGATTGATCAATTGGTGGATTCTACCTCTGGATGCGAGCTGTTAAGCATGATGGATGCTTCGCAGGGATACCATCAGATACCTCTTGCTAAAGAAGATCAACCTAAAGTGAATTTCGTCACTTCCACTGGTACGTACTGTTTTGTATCCATGCCTTTTGGATTAAAGAATGCGGGGGAGACCTACCAAAGGCTAGTGGATCGTATGTTTAAGGACCTGTTGGGGTCTACCATGGAGGTCTATATGGATGACATGCTGGTTAAGAGCAGGCGAGCTGAAACGCATGTGGGCGACCTGAGGAAGACATTTCTCATATTGCGGCAGTATGGGATGAAGCTCAATCCGAAGAAGTGTGCATTCGGTGTGAGATCGGGGAAGTTTTTGGGGTACATGGTAACCGAGCGGGGGATTGAGGTCAATCCTGAGAAGGTGCGAGCTGTTATGGAGATGCCTCATCCCCGTACCGTGCGAGAGGTACATATATTAACTGGTCGGATGGCAGGTCTTAGCCGATTTATTTCCAGGTCGGCGGAGCGAGGTGTCCCTTTTTTCAGGGCGCTTCAAAAGGGGTCTCAGTTTGAGTGGACGAAAGAAGCAGCAAATGCCTTTAAGGAGCTGAAAAGGTATTTAGCCGAAATACCACTGCTGACCAAACCCATGCCGGGAGAAGAGCTGATTTTATATGTATCGGTGGGCGAGGTCGCCGTGAGTTCGGTGCTGATAAGAGAGGAGGACGGCGTTCAAAAACCCATCTACTACATTAGCAGGATGTTGCAGGGTGCGGAGTTGAAGTATACCGAGCTCGAGAAAGGAGGTTTCGCGCTGGTTACCACAGCGAGAAAGCTGCGACCTTATTTTCTYAGCCACAGAGTGAAGGTGCGTACCAATTTGGCTCTAAAACAAGTTTTGGGCAATCCAAGTGTGTCTGGGCGTTTGGTAAAGTGGGCAGTAGAGCTCAGTGAGTATGATGTGGTGTATGAGCCCAGGACCGCCATCAAGGCACAAGTGTTAGCGGACTTTTTACAGGAAATGACAAAACAGGTCGA
>BMAC01000401.1:980237-1054893 GCA_014905375.1 Phtheirospermum japonicum
ACTGTTTCCAGTCACCCTCAAAGAAGCTGAAGGGGGTCATTTTGTTAATGATAGCCTTGACATTCGGAGCATATGAGACGTTTAGCTGAGCCACCTCTCCCGTAATAATCTTTGCAGCCTCGGTAAGCCATTCGGCAGCACCACGGGCCATCAGGCCGAAGTATATCGACGAGTTTTGATAAGCCTTGATTAGCTCGTGACGGTATGCATCGATAAACTTGCGGCCGTCCTCGCTAAGGAGGAATGTTCTCCGACCCTCGACAATGCCCTCTTCACGAGCTGTTTTGGCTAGCTCGGATTGTTTTTTGAGCTCCTCGGTCTTTTGTGCCAGTTTCTCAGTCTTCTGCGCGAGCTCCCCAGCCTGTTTGTTTAGCTCGCTACTCAAGCGTGTCGTTTCATCCCTCAGGCTGTTGTTTTGACTGACGGAAATTGCCAGCTGCTCTTCATAAGTTTTCACCCTTTGGAGCGCTTTGTCCATCTCTCCCTGTGTTAGTGATAATTGCTGGGTCTGCTGTTCGGCTCAGGTGTTTAGCTCGTCAACAGTTTGCTGCAGATCAGCCCCGGTTGAGCGAGCTATGAATTCTTCTGAGAACTTAGCAAATACGGGCTTTAGCTGTTGAAGTGCTTGCTCGCGAAGAAAAGTTTCCACATCTGCAGCCGTGTCCAACTTTGCCAGCACTTTGCTCACATTCGCAGTACCAGTAGAGGTCGTCGGCAGTCCTTTTTGGAGATGACGCCTTTTTGTCTTTGGGGGGCTTGGACTGCGAGCTTTCGGAGCRGGCGCTTTGGGGCTGTTGGGGGCGTTTGGCAGAGGTCGCTTGCCCTTGTTCCTACCTCGGAGGACCAGCTGTGGCTCCTCTTCTTCATCTTCGACCGGTTCGGGCGTTGGTCGAGGAGCCTTTTCAATATTGCTGGAGATGGGGGCGGCGCGAGCTGTGGAAGAAGTAGCCTGCTTCTTCTTTTCCTCGGGGAGAGCAGCTGCACATGAGTTGATGAAGGAAACTGAAAGTAGAGAGATCGTGTTATCATTTCGTTTTGGCACATGTGAATAAATAAAATTGCAAAACCTACAATACCCACCGAATTCACTCCTAGAAATGGCAAGATCCGGCTCCACCGGGCGAGAATCGATGCCCGCGTAGRGYAACATGGCGGAGCGGTCYGTGATAAGAGTCAGGTCGAAGGGATGTCYACTCCATTCCACAAGCTGGTTAAAATATTTTTCGTACAACAGAGGGTTTGCTTTGGGGTTTGTTGGTTTGATTTGGGGAGGAGTGTGATCTTTCAGCTCGGTTATAAAAGGCCAAGCTTCAGTATTATGGATAAAGAAAAAGTTTCTCTTCCATTCGTGAACTTTATTTGGGGGACTAGTAAGGAATTTAGGTCGCCCTAAGCGGTAAGAGAGATAGAAYGAGTWTTGRTGGTATTTTACTTGAAAYCAGTAATGAAAGAAGCKAGGGTCAGCACGGGCATTGTAATATTTACAGAGCAAGAGGTACCCGGCCAGGTATTTTATAGAATTGGGAGTTAATTGCAGAAGTGATATGTTATACATGTTAGATATATCAACATAAAATTGGTGAGCGCAAAATCTGAATCCTGCTACCAATAGTGTATCAAAAAGCGTAATGTGATTGGGAGGAGGCCGCATGGGGTCGGCATGCGGGCTGTCGGGTAGAACTATTTTGGCAGTAGGAGGAAGGTTGAGGATACGTTTGAATTGTTCTAGCTTTTTTGGGTCAGGAAGTAGCCAATAATTGTGTTTGACCTCTTTTGTTGTTAAGGATGACGAGGGGAGGTCGTCAAAAGAAAGAGAATTATCCACAGTCACAGGGTTCTCTCGGAAATGTACGGTGGATGAAGGGTCCCTCGATTCGTGAAGGGGGATACCTTCTAGGATAGGGGGGAACCTCGGGAAAAAGGAGTGGAAGGTTGCTAGAGGGATTAATGGCTCTGGTTTGGGCTCGGAGTTCCTCCCACGAAACATCACCCTCTGGCTCGTCGCGTAGGCTAGAGGAGGGTAATGCCAGGGGTTTTGGCCTCGGTTCGATAATGAAAGGGTTTTCGGCGAGATCAGAATCGAGAGAGAGTGATTGGGTTAAAGGATTGTTGTTGGATGTGGCTGGTGATTGTTCCATGATAAATATATTCAGGAGGAAATAATACAGCAAATAAGTACAACTCAGCGAATACAGTCAAAATTTAAATAATTAAATCTGAAAGGGAACCTGGGGACTTACACATATCGCCGAGCTCGTCCATTGTTGGCAGGCTGCGAATTAGTGGTGAATCTCTGGGGAGTTGTGATTTGGTGAGCTTTTTTGCAGAGCGATAATGGCGGAAATTTTGAGAGAAATGGTGTAAAGTGGTGATTTGGGGAGGCGGAACGTTTTTGTATAGGGAGACGAAAAGCTGATGTGATGGATAGGAGCGGGATTAATTAGGGTTTGCAAAAGGAATGTTTTGGGCCTTTAATTCTTGGGCCCACTGAACTTATTATATGCTGAGATTTTGAGATTGCGCCGCGTGGCGGGCCGCATTTAATGAAGCGTCAGTGGGACGAGACAGAAAGCGAGAAGGCGTGTTTTGACTTTGTGGTTTTGTCATGATTATGGGCTTACATTTTTTGAGGTCGGCTGGTACAATGGTTCCCAGGTCGCTTTGTGAAAAAGAGGAGTGAGCTCGTAAGGATGTACCTTGTGTACCCCTTAAGCTGTTGCTCTTGGGGACTTGTGATTACTTTGAGGAAAGAGCTCGATATCTTTCAGGTCGCGGGAGTATGTTGCGACCTATCGAAGTTCGGTTTGTTGAAATTGGGTGGTTTTGATGTAAGCTTTGGTGCGATACATTGCTTTTTCGTTCGTGTGCTTGTTTAATACTTTTGAAATTTTATGTTTACATGTTCTACCTGATTTCATACCTCAATCAACTAGAACATGGGGGACTAGCTGATACGGACCAAAATAATTGTACGTGAAACTATGTGGTGAACGTGGCTATTCGTGGAAAGCGACCTCATTTCCTGGGGAGGGTGTACCCCTGGGAGGTGAGCGAGCTGTGATAATTCGAGTGTGTGGTTTTGTGAAGAGTAGCGACCTGTAGTATGGGGATGGCTTTTCATACAGGGTCGCGACCTCTTGTAATTTGGGCTGGGTACTTGAGCCCGATTTGTGGATCTAATATATGTGAATCATTATGGGCCTGGTGGGCTGTGTGCCCCGGCTTAATTGGGATATTTATGGAGAAGTTTGTTGTTTATGGGAACTTTCCATAAATAAGGAGTCCACATTGAGAGACGATTGTGAGAATCCCGGTATAAAAGAAATTCTTATCATGAAAGGTAACCCTAGATGTTGGGATTCTTCTCCTGCCCCTATAAAAGGAGTCTTTGGTTTCTTTCTTGAGGGTTAATGCTTGTTTACGCATTTATTATCTAAGTGCACTAATATTATTGAGAGAGAAGAAGTGTGTTTTTCGCTTATTAACTTAAGCGTCGGAGGGCCTTAACGGGCTCGAAATCCGGCCCGTTCTAGGCGCTGTTTTGCAGAAAAACAAGGTCGCTGTGAAGATTACGGATTCTTTGGAGGTCGCTGTATCGCATTTGGAGGCTTTTTAGGTCACTGATCTCTACTTTTGAGGTTAGTACCCCTTTATTTGGTAGTTCAACTTTTTGGACTTATCAGTTAGAATTTAAATCATCCTTTAGTATTTAAAAAGGTTGCGACTCTGGATGTTATCAGGGGAAGTTTATTTGACTAAAGAGGGCTATGTAGAAAATTCGTGTTTTCTACTGAGATAGAATAATGTAAAGTTCGCCGTCTGGAAGTATGCCAAAGTGTGTAGCAAAATATTTCCGAAATTGACCAATTGCAAGATAAACTAGCACAATCCCCATGTGGTACATGTATTTTTTTTTTTTTTTAAAACTAATAAACAATTAAATAAATTGGTTAAATATTGAAAACAAACATAAACGCTAAATTACTATTTATATCCAAACAATAAAGTTATGCCCGTATCAAACGGTTTTTTAAATATCTAATTACAAATTTAATGACTTTAAAACTCAAACAAAATAATTATAATATTATTCACTTTAAGTTTTAAAACCTCTTTGTATATCATATTAGTTCTTCTATATTACACCATTCTTGTCACGGAAAAATAAAATTAAAAATTACCAATTATATTTCAAATTCTCAAATACCCATTGAAGTTTGTTTCCTTTTTATGAATTGAGCCCTCTAGAGAAGGTAAGTTTTGATAAATATAAGCCTCAATATAATTGGAAATTGGAATCACAAATAGGAATCATACTTAAATTTAAAATACATGATTAATTATCTAATTACATTCAAGTAATGAGAACATATTATACATTTTTTTAAAAATAAAAATCATTCAAAATACACATTTTAATTGAAAAAGACTTGATCGCCAAAAACACACACACACAAATGTATATATGTGCGTGTGTGTCTTTATTGAAGGTAAAACAAAATTAGTGTGCATTCGTCAATAAGTAAGTGATAAAGGACAATTTAGATATTTGTTATCTTTATTTATTATGGAAACATATATTTGATACCCCTATATAAATGGAGTCTTTGACGAATAAGAGAATATATATGATGAATAAGAAAACCTAATTCTACTGTTCTTTTATGTCTTCTTCTTTTCTACTTTTTCTTTTACACGTTATCATCACGAAACTCTAACCTATTGAGAGTGATCGACAAAAAAGTCTTCATAACCAAAGCAACAATTATATGATTTTCGTACGTCGACAATCTAACTGCGTTGGAAGTTTGAAAATTTGATTTTTCGCGTTTAAACCATTAGATCGTGCTCTAATATTTACAAAACCTTCAAGACCGATTGAGTTACATTCTGAACGGTGGAGATTGGATTCGAAGATACGAGGAAATATATATAAAGTTTTGAACAAATTGAATTTTAGTTTCAGAATTTTCTGTGCAGCGTTTTTCAATATAAGATTGTGCACAATCGAACTGTTAGATCAAGCCAAAATTTGGATATTTTATTCCACACATATACAAGTTCAATTAGAACGGTGAAGAGTTGAATATGAAATCTGAAAAATTCTCTAATGAATTTTACACAGAGTTGATCTTGCTTTAAAAATTGAATTACACACAATCGGACCGTTTGAAACTTTCTATAATCAGAAATCTATTGCAAAAACAAGACTCAAGTAATGTCATAAGAAAGAATCATGTCTTTCCTCCAAGGTAATTCGAATTACCCTATTATTTATTAAATGAAACTAATAGATATTTTTTTTTTTGTATTTATATATGTAATGGTATGTATTATTGTGCATTCTTATACAAAGAATGTATATGGATATATGTTACCTATGACTATATGCATGTTATGTTACTTATGATTATATGCATGTGATGTTATGTACAATATTGACAAACATGAAATTCCGAACCACTTCCATGATAGTCATAGAGTACATAATATATTATTACTTATTCTTTTAGATGATTTCTTATTTAAAAATCGTAAATAAAGTTATTTACATGAGGTCATGCAGGATTTTCTTCAGTTTCATCTTCTCCTTCTACTACCCATGGTAATTTAACTTGTGCCTTTTTATGATATTTGGTACCATTGGCGTCGGCTAGCCGAATCTTTTCGGCGAACTCTGCGTGCTCCCCCAAATCGTTGAGCTTCTCAAAATCCTTCACACCAACTTCTCCCAGCCTGTACCCAAGCTTCACAAGAAATCGGCGAGCTGATTGGCGCCACGAGAGTTTTATGGACAAAATGCAAGGAAATCCCATTGGATCTGGCAAGCTCAAACACTTGTGCAACACACTCTATTCGGGATTTCTGAATACTCGTCTGCCCGCCTCCTTTTAATTTCAGCTTCTTCACAAAAGCGGATGGACCTTTGAAATACTCGTGAGCATGCTTGCAACCTGAGTGCTATTTGTCTCAACCACTATGCTTTTAAAACCCTTATGGACAACACACTTGACCCCTTCAACCATGGCCCATTACTCGTCTATAACTGATGTCATGCAGGATTTTCTTCGATTTAATCTTGTCATTCTACTATCCATGGTAATTTTACTTGTGCGTTTTTATGATATTTGGTACCTTTGTCATCGACTAGCCGAATCTTTTCGGCAAACTCGGCGTGCTCCCCAAATCGCTGAGTTTCTCAAAGTTCTTCACACCAGCTTCACCCAGCCTGTACCCAAGCTGCGCAAGAAAACTGGCGAGCTGATTAGGGCCACGAGGTTTATGAAAAAATACAAGGAAATCCCATTGGATCTAGCAAGCTCAAATAATTGTGCAACACACGTTATTATAGATTTCTGAATACTCGTCTGCCCACCTCATTTCAGTTTTTGCTTCTTCACAAAAGCGGACGAACCTTTGAAATAACTTGCGAGCATGCCTGTAACCTGAATATTATCCGTCTCAACCACTAAGCTTTTAAAACCCTTACTGACAACACTCTTGACCCCTTCAACTACGACCCATTACTTGCCTATAGTTGAGGTCATGCAGAATTTCTTCAGTTTCATCTTCTCCTTCTACTACCCATGGTAATTTAACTTGTGCCTTTTTATGATATTTGGTACCATTGGCATCGCCTAGCCGAATCTTTTCGGCGAACTCTGCGTGCTCCCCCAAATAGTTGAGCTTCTCAAAGTCTTTCACACCAACTTCTCTCAGAGCTTCTAAAAGTCCTTCACACAAACTTCTCTCAGCCTGTACCCAAGCTTCGCAAGAAAATCGGCAAACTAATTGGCACCACGAGGTTTATGGATAATACGCAAGGAAATCCCATTGGATCTGTCAAGCTCAAACACTTATGCAACACACTCCATTTTGGATTTCTGAATACTCGTCTGCCCGCCTCATTTCGATTCCAGCTTCTTCACAAAAGTGGACGGACCTTTGAAATAACTCGTGAGCATGCCTGCAACTTGAGTGTTATCCGTCTCAACCACCATGCTTTTAAAACCCTTACGGACAACACTCTATACCCCTTAAACCACGGCCCGTTGATCGTCAATAACTGATGTCATGCAGGATTTTCTTCGATTTCATCTCCCCTTTCTACTGCCCATGGTAATTCTACTTGTGCCTTTTTATGATATTTGGTACATTTGTCATCGACTAGCCGAATCTTTTCGGCAAAATTGGTGTGCTCCCCAAATCATTGAGTTTCTCAAAGTCCTTCACAACAACTTCTCTCAGCCTGTACCCAAGCTTCGCAAGAAAATCGGAGAGCTGATTGGCACCACGAGGTTTATGGACAAAAAGTAAGGAAATCCCATTGGATCTGGAAAACTCAAACACTTGTGCAACACACTCCATTCTAGATTCCAGCTTCTTCACAAAAGTGGACGGACCTTTGAAATAACTCGTGAGCACGCTTGCAACTTGAGTGTTATCCGTCTCAACCACCATGCTTTTAAAACTCTTACGGACAACACTCTATACCCCTTAAACAGGATTTTCTTCGATTTCATCTCCCCCTTCTACTGCCCATGGTAATTCTACTTGTGCCTTTTTATGATATTTGGTACATTTGTCATCGCCTAACCGAATCTTTTTGGCAAACTCGGCATGCTCCCCAAATCACTGAGTTTCTCAAAGTCCTTCACAACAACTTCTCTCAGCATGTACCCAAGCTTCGGAAGAAAATCGGCGAGCTGATTGGCGCTACGAGGTTTATGGACTAAAAGTAAGGAAGTCCCATTGGATCTGGAAAACTCAAACACTTGTGCAACACACTCCATTCTAGATTTTGAATACTCGTCTGCCCGCCTTCTTTCAATTTCAGCTTCTTCAGAAAAGCGGACGTATTTTCGAAATAACTCGTGAGCGTGCTTGAAACCTAAGCGTTATCCATCTCAACTACAAAGCTTCTAAAACCCTTACAGACAGCACTCTTTATTCCTTTAACCATGGCCATTACTCGTCTGTAGCTGAGGTCATGCAGGATTTTCTTCGGTTTCATCTTCTCATTTTACTGCCCATGGTAATTTTACTTGTGACTTTTTATGATATTTGGTACCTTTGTCGTCGACTAACCATATATTTTGTGCAAGCTCGGTGTGCTCCCCAACTTGCTGAGTTTTTCAAAGTCCTTCACACTTGTGCCCAAACTTCGCAAAAAAAAAATCGGCGAACTGATTGGTGCCACAAGTTTTACGAACAAAACGCAAGGAAATCCCATTGGATCTGACAAGCTCAAACACTTGTGCAACACACTCCATTTTGGATTTTTGAATACTTGTCTTCCCACCTCCTTTCAATTCCAACTTCTTCACAAAAGCGGACGGACCTTTGAAATAACTCGTGAGCATGCCTGCAACCTGAGTGTTATTTGTCTCAACCACTATGCTTTTAAAACCCTTACGGACATCACTCTAGACCCCTTCAACATGGCCCATTACTCGTCTATAGCTGAGGTCATGCACGATTTTCTTCAGTTTCATCTTCAACTTCTACTGTCCATGGTGATTTAACTTGCGCCTTTTTTTGATATTTGATACCATTGGCATCGGCTAGCCGAATCTTTTAGCCAAACTCTGAGTGCTCCCCCAAATAGTTGAGTTTCTCAAAGTCCTTCACACCAACTTCTCTCAGCCTGTACCCAAGCGTCGCAAAAAAATCGGCGAAGTGATTGGCGCCACGAGGTTTATGGACAAAACGCAAGGAAATTCCATTGGATCTGGCAAGCTCAAACACTTGTGATACACACTCCATTTTAGATTTCTGAATACTCTCCTTCCCACCTCCTTTCAATTCCAGCTTCTTCACAAAAGCGGATTGACCTTTGAAATAACTCGTGAGAATGCCTGCAACCTGCGTGTTATTTGTCTCAACCACTATGCTTTTAAGACTCTTACGGACATCACTCTAGACCCCTTCAACCATGGCCCATTACTCGTCTATAGCTGAGGTCATGCACGATTTTCTTCAGTTTCATCTTCTCCTTCTACTGTCCATGGTAATTTCACTTGCGCCTTTTTATGATATTTGATACCATTGGCATCGGCTAGCCGAATATTTTCGGCAAACTCTGCGTGCTCCCCAAAATAGTTGAGCTTCTCAAAGTCTTTCACACCAACTTCTCTCAGCCTGTACCCAAGCTTCGCAAAAAAATCGGCGAACGGATTGGCGCCACGTGGTGTATGGACAAAACTCAAGGAATCACATTGGATCTGGGAAACTCACACACTTGTGCAACAAACTCCATTCTAGATTTCTGAATACTCGTCTGCCCGCCATTCTTACAATTTCAGCTTCTTCAGAAAAGCGGACGTATTTTCGAAATAACTCGTGAGCGTGTTTGAAACCTAATCGTTATCCGTCTCAACTACTAAGCTTCTAAAACCCTTACAGACAACACTCTTAACCCCTTAAACCATGGCCATTACTCGTCTATAGCTCAGATCATTAAGGATTTTCTTCGGTTTCATCTTCTCCTTCTACTACCCATGGTAATTTTACTTGTGCATTTTTATGATATTTGGTACCTTTGTCCTCGACTAGCCGTATATTTTCTGCAAACTCGGCGTGCTCCCCAACTCGATTAGTTTCTTAAAGTCCTTCACACCAACTTCTCCGAGAGCTTCTTAAAGTCCTACACACCAACTTCTCTAAGCCTGTACCCAAGCTTCGCAAGAAAATCGGCGAACTGATTGGCGCCTCGAGGTTTATGGACAAAACGCAAGGAAATCCCATTGGGACTGTCAAGCTCAAACACTTGTGCAACACACTCCATTTTGGATTTCTGAATACTCGTCTTCCCACCTCCTTTAAATTCCAGCTTCTTCACAAAAGCGGACGGACCTTTGAAATAACTCGTGAGCATGCCTGCAACATGAGTGTTTACCGTCTCAACCACCATGATTTAAAAACCCTTACGGATAGCACTCTTGACCCCTTCAACCACGGCCTGTTACTCGTCTATAGCTCATTTCATGCATGACTTTCTTCTTTTTCATCTTCTCTTTCTACTGCCCATGGTAATTTTACTTGTGCCTTTTATGATATTTGAACCATTTGCGTCGGCTAGACGAATCTTTTCGATGAACTCTGTGTGCTCTACCAAATCGTTGAGCTTCTCAAAGTCCTCCACACCAACTTCTCCCAGCCTGTACCCAAGCTTCACAAGAAATCGGCGAGCTAATTGACGCCACGAGTTTTATGGAAAAAATGCAAGGAAATCCCATTGGATCTTGCAAGCTCAAACACTTGTGGAACACACTCCATTCGGGATTTCTGAATACTAGTCTTCCCGCCTCCTTTTAGTTTCATCTTCTTCACAAAAGCGGACGGACCTTTGAAATAACTCGTGAGTGTGCCTTAAACCTGAGCGCTATACGTCTCAACCACTAAGCTTTTAAAACCCTTACAGATAACACTCTTTACCCCTTCAATGGACATTACTCGTCTATAGCTGAGGTCATGAAGGATTTTTTTCAGTTTCATCTTCTCCTTCTATTGCCCATGGTAATTTTACTTGTGCCTTTTTGTGATATTTGGTACCTTTGTCGTCGACTAGCCGTATCTTTTCTGCAAACTCGGCGTGCTCCCCAACTAGCTGAGTTTCTCAAAGTCATTCACACCAACTTCTCCCATAGCTTCTCAAAGTCCTTCACACCAACTTCTCTCAGCCTGTACCCAAGCTTCGAAAAAAAATCGGCGAACTGATTGGTCACACGAGGTTTACGGACAAAACGAAAGGAAATCCTATTGGATCTGACAAGCTCAAACACTTATGCAACACACTCTATTTTAGATTTTTGAATACTCGTCTTCCCAACTCCTTTCAATTCCAGCTTCTTCACAAAAGCGGACGAACCTTTGAAATAACTCGTGAGCATACCTGCAACCTGAGTGTTATTTGTCTCAACCACTATGCTTTTAAAAACCCTTACGGACATCACTCTAGACCCCTTCAACATGGACCATTACTAGTTTATAGCTGAGGTCATGCACGATTTTCTTCAATCTCATCTTCTCCTTCTACTATCCATGGTAATTTAACTTGCGCCTTTTTTATGATATTGGATACAATTGGCATCGGCTAGCCGAATCTTTTCGGCAAACTCTGCGTGCTCCCCCAAATAGTTAAGCTTCTCAAAGTCCTTCACACCAACTTTTCTCTCAGCCTGTACCCAAGCTTCGCAAAAAAATCGGCGAGCTGATTGGCGCCACGAGGTTTATGGACAAAAATCAAGTAAATCTGGAAAACTCAAACACTTGTGCAACACACTCCATTCTAGATTTCTGAATACTCGTCTGTCCACCTACTTTCAATTTCAGCTTCTTCAGAAAAGCGGACAAACCTTTGAAATAACTCGTGAGCGTGTCTGCAACCTGAAAGTTATTTTTCTCAACCACTATGCTTTTAAAACCCTTACAGACATCACTCTAGACCCCTTCAACCATGGCCCATTACTCGTCTACAGATGAGGTCATGCACGATTTTCTTCAGTTTCATCTTCTCCTTCTACTGTCCATGGTAATTTCACTTACGCATTTTTATAATATTTGATACGGCTAGCCGAATATTTTCGGCAAACTCTGCGTGCTCCCCAAAATAGTTGAACTTCTCAAAGTCTTTCACACCAACTTCTCTCAGCCTGTACCCAAGCTTCGCAAAAAAATTGGCGAACGGATTGGCGCCACGTGGTGTATGGACAAAACTCAAGGAAATCACATTGAATATGGCAAGCTCAAACACTTGTGCAACACACTGGATTTCTGAATACTCGTTTGAACGCCTCCTTTTAATTTTAGCTTCTTCAAAAAAGCCGACGGACCTTTGAAATAACTCGTGAGCATGCCTGCAACTTGAGCGTGCTCCCCAACTTACTGAGTTTCTCAAAGTCCTTCACACCAACTTCTCCCAGAGCTTCTCAAAGTCCTTCACACCAACTTCTCTCAGCTTGTACCCAAGATTCGCAAGAAAATCAGTGAACTGATTGGCGCCACGAGGTTTATGGACAAAACGCAAGGAAATTCCATTGGATCTGGCAAGCTCAAACACTTGTGCAACACACTCCATTTTGGATTTCTGAATACTCGTCTTCCCACCACCTTTCAATTCCAGCTTCTTCATAAAAGCGGATTGACCTTTGAAATAACTCGTGATAATGTCTGCAACCTGAGTGTTATTAGTCTCAACCACAATGCTTTTAAAACCCTTACGGACATCCTCTAGACCCCTTCAACCATGGCCCCTTACTCGTCTATAGTTAAGGTCATGCACGATTTTCTTTAGTTCTATCTTCTCCTTCTACTGCCCATGGTAATTTAACTTGTGCCTTTTTATGATATTTGGTACCATTGGCATCGGCTAGCCAAATCTTTTCGGCGAATTCTGCGTGCTCCCTTAAATAGTTGAGATTCTCAAAATCCTTCACAACAATTTCTCTCAGCCTGTACCCAAACTTCGCAAGAAAATCGGCGAGCTGATTGGCGCCACTCAAAATACTTCACAACAATTTCTCATCCTGTACCCAAACTTCGCAAGAAAACCGGCGAGCTGATTGGCACCACGAGGTTTATGGACAAAAATCAAGGAAATCCCATTGGATCTGGAAAACTCAAACACTTGTGTAACATACTCCTTTCTAGATTCCTGAATACTCCTCTGCCTGCCTACTTTCAATTTCAGCTTCTTCAGAAAAGCGGACGGACCTTTGAAATAACTCGTGAGCATGCCTGCAACTTGAGCGTGCTCCCCAACTTAATGAGTTTCTCAAAGTCCTTCACACCAACTTCTCCCAGAGCTTCTCAAAGTCCTTCACACCAACTTCTCTCAGCTTGTACCCAAGCTTCGCAAGAAAATCGGTGAACTGATTGGCGCCATGGACAAAACGCAAGGAAATTCCATTGGATCTGGCAAGCTCAAACACTTATGCAACACACTCCATTTTGGATTTCTGGATACTCGTCTTCCCACCTCCTTTCAATTCCAGCTTCTTCATAAAAGCGGATTGACCTTTGAAATAACTCGTGATAATGTCTGCAACTTGAATGTTATTTGTCTCAACCACAATGCTTTTAAAACCCTTAACGAACATCACTCTAGGCCCCTTTAACCATGGCCCCTTACTCATCTATAGCTAAGGTCATGCACGATTTTCTTAAGTTCTATCTTTCTCCTTCTACTGCCCATTGTACTTTAACTTGTGCCCTTTTATGATATTTGGTACCATTGGCATCGGCTAGCCAAATCTTTTCGGCGAATTCTGCGTGCTCCCTTAAATAGTTGAGCTTCTCAAGGTCCTTCACAACAACTTCTCTCAGCCTGTACCCAAGCTTCGCAAAAAAATCGGCGGAGCTGATTGGCGCCACGAGGTTTATGGACAAAAATCAAGGAAATCCCCATTGGATCTGGAAAACTCAAACACTTGTGCAACACACTCCATTTTGGATTTTTGAATACTCGTCTGCCCTCCTCCTTTCAATTTCAACTTCTTCACAAAAGCGGACGGACCTTCGAAATAACTCGTGAGCATGCCTGCAACCTGAGTGTTATTTGTCTCAACCACTACGCTTTTAAAACACTTACGGACATCACTCTCGACCCCTTCAACCATGTCCATTACTCGTCTATAGCTGAAGTCATGCACGATTTTTCTTCAGTTTCATCTTCTCCTTCTACTGCCCATGGTAATTTAACTTTTGCACTTTTTTATGATATTTGATACCATTGGCATCGGCTAGCCGAATATTTTCGGCAAACTCTGCGTGCTCCCCAAAATAGTTGAGCTTCTCAAAGTCCTTCACTCCAACTTCTCTCAGCCTGTACCCAAGCTTCGCAAGAAAATRGGCAAACTGATTGGCGCCACGAGGTTTATGGACAAAACGCAAGGAAATCCCGTTGGATTTGGTAAGTTCAAACACTTGTGCAACACACTCCATTTTGGAWTTCTGAATACTCGTCTTCCCTCCTTCAATTCCGACTTCTTCACAAAAGCAGACAGACCATTGAAATAACTTGCGAGCATGTCTGCAACTTGAGTGTAATCCGTCTCAACCACCATGCTTTTAAAACCCTTAAGGATAACACTCTTGACCCCTTCAACCACGGCCCTTTATTCGTCTGTAGCTGATGTCATGCAGGATTTTTTTCGGTTTCATCTTCTCTTTCTARTGCCCATGGTAATTTTACTTGTGCCTTTTTATGATATTCGGTACCTTTGGCGTCGGCTAACCGAATCTTTTCGGCAACTCTGTGTGTTTCCCAAATCGTTGAGTTTCTCAAAGTCATTCAGACCAGCTTCCCCAAGCCTTTACCCAAGCTTCCCGAGAAAATCGGCGAGCAGATTGGCGCCACAAGGTTTATGGAGAAAACGCAAGTAAATCCCATTYGATCTAGCAAGCTCAATCACTTGTGCAAGACACTCCATTTTGGATTTTTGAATACTCGTCTGCCCTCCTCCTTTCAATTTCAACTTCTTCACAAAAGCGGACGGACCTTCGAAATAACTCGTGAGCATGCCTGCAACCTGAGTGTTATTTGTCTCACCCACTACACTTTTAAAACACTTACGGACATCACTCTCGACCCCTTCAACCATGTCCCATTACTCGTCTATAGCTGAAGTCATGCGCGATTTTCTTCAGTTTCGTCTTCTCCTTCTACTGCCCATGGTAATTTAACTTTTGACTTTTTATGATATTTGGTACCATTGGCATCGGCTAGCCGAATCTTATCGACGAACTCTGCGTGCTCCCCCAAATAGTTGAGCTTCTCAAAGTCCTTCACACCAACCTCTCTCAGCCTGTACCCAAGCTTCGCAAGAAAATCGGCGAACCGATTGGCGCCACGAGGTTTATGGACAAAACGGAAGGAAATCCCATTGGATCTGGAAAACCAAAACACTTGTGCAACACACTCCATTCTTGATTTCTGAATACTCGACTGTCCGCCTCCTTTCAATTTCAGCTTATTCAGAAAAGTAGGCGTATCTTCGAAATAACTCGTGAGCGTGCCTGAAACCTGAGCGTTATCCGTCTCAACCACTAAGCTTTTAAAACCCTTACAGACAACACTCTTTACCCCTTCAAACACGGCCATTACTCCTCTATAGCTGAGGTCATGTAGGATTCTCTTCGGTTTCATCTTCTCCTACTACTTCCCATGGTAATTTTACTTGTGCATTTTTATAATCTTTGGTATTTTTGTCGTCGACTAGCCGTATCTTTTCTGCAAACTCGGCATGCTCCCCAACTCCTTGAGTTTCTTAAAGTCCTTCACACCAATTTCTACCAGAGATTCTCAAAGTCTTTCGCACCAACTTCTCTCAGCCTGTACCTTAGCTTCGCAAGAAAATCGGCGAGCTGATTGGCGCCACGAGGTTTACGGACAAAACGCAAGGAAGTCCCATTGGATCTGGCAAGTTCAAACACTTGTGCAACACACTTCATTCGGGATTTTTGAATACTCATCTTCTCACCTCCTTTCAATTCCAGCTTCTTCACAAAAGCAGACGGAGCTTTGAAATAACTCGTGAGCATGCCTGCAACTTGAATGTTATCCGTCTCAACCACCATGCTTTTAAAACCCTTATGGATAGCACTCTTGACCCCTTCAACCAAGGCCCGTTATTCGTCTATAGCTGATGTCATGCGGGATTTTATATGGTTTCATCTTCTCTTTCTACAGCCCATGGTAATTTTACTTTTGCCTTTTTATGATATTTGGTACCTTTGGCGTCGGCTAGTCGGATATTTTCGGCAAACTCTATGTGCTTCCCCAATTGCTGAGTTTCTCAAAGTCCTTGAGACCAACTTCTCCAAGCCTGTACCTAAGATTCGCGAGAAAGTCGGCGAGCAGATTGGTGCCACAAGGTTTATGGAAAAAACGTAAGTAAATCATATTAGATCTAGCAAGCTCAAACACTTGTGCAACACACTCCATTCTAGATTTTTGAATACTCGTATGCCCGCCTCCTTTCATTTTCAGCTTCTTCAGAAAAGCGGACGTATCTTCGAAATAACTCGTGAGCGTGCCTGAAACCTGAGCGTTATCCGTCTCAACCACTGAGCCAAACTTTTGTGTTCCTTTCAAAATTAATTACCGGTCAACCAATACGCGTTTACGTTTGAAAAGGATTTTAAGTTCGCCCGCAAGAGAACGGGGTCATTTGTAGACTGGTAAGTTAACTCGGGTCGATCTCTCGAGGAATGGGAATTGGATTTAATGGTGTTTATTATACTAATATCACAAATTCTATTTCTAAATTACACGATCAATTGGGGTTTTGGAAATGATTCAATATCAATAAATTTGAAAATGAACTTATTTTGTCTCGAGGGTGTCAACCTCTCGACAAGTTATAAGAAAAGTAATTGACAAATTTCAATACTTGCTACCACATATCGTGCTATCGATCATAAACATACTTGCTACTAATCATACTTCACAATAGTAAGCTAATAATCGAATGCCTTTAACAACCAAAGAACACCAATGATTCTATCACTACTTCAATTGTGAGATCATTTCAGATGCTAAACAAGATGCATAATAATTTAAATACTAAAATCGCTTCAAGAAATATAACTAAACCAATCACAACTTCATTCACAATTCAACAGCAATTGTTCATCAAACATAAATAATCCAAAAAACACAATAATATGAATTCCAATCACCAACACTTTAACTAATTATCAACCAAACATTATCCAATATATTCACCAACTATTCATAACATATCCCAAATCAAACAATTACGAAAACTACGAGAATACGAGTTTAGAAATTACTAATCGTTGAACTACTTTCAACGGGCAATGATGATGAACAAGTCACTCCGAGAGTTGCGTAGAATCCCTAGGCTTGTCACGAACCCAGAATTCCAGCGACGAACGATAGCTACAACGAATCGAACCGTAAGGGCTTTACGCTAAAGGTATGAGAGATGTGTCAAGTCTCTCAACCTTTGAAGTGTTCTATGGTGTCTGTCGCCTATCCCCAGTCTCCAATCGTGAATAACTCGAACCCTATCCCCTTCTTCAGTTTTTAAAAGATTTTGGCCGTTTCGTAACTGAATATTTCTAAAATTTCTACATGCGTAACGTACATGTCCGATCGGACGTAGGTCTTATCCGATCGGAAGAAGGCTACTGCCCACGGCTTCGATCGGTGCGCCAGTTCATTCGGCCGATGTGCTCTTCACCAGTCAGTCCGATCGGAGATATACATGGTCCAATCGGATGAGTGCCCTTTGGGATACTTTTGAGCGTTGCTTCTTCTATCTTTGTGCTTTGAATCCACCGAACTATCTAGCTGTATGAGAAAAATAGAGAATTACTCTCATTTGGAGCGATTAGTGATCAACAAGTTGGAAAGTTAAGCATGAAGGTAAAAGTGCAGAAAGTGAAATTTAACCTAATCTCAACCCGGAAAAGAGAATAAAAAGACTTAAATAAGACACGATTATGTACAAATTCGTAACAAATACGTACGAATCAACCACTAAGCTTTTAAGACCTTTACAGGCAACACTCTTTACCCCTTCAACCACGGCCATTACTCGTCTATAGCTGAGGTCATGCAGGATTTTCTTCGGTTTCATCTTCTCCTTCTATTTCCCATGGTAGTTTTACTTGTGCTTTTTTATGATATTTGGTACCTTTGTCGTCGACTAGCCGTATATTTTCTGCAAACTCGGCGTGCTCCCCAACTCGCTGAGTTTTTCAAAGTCCTTCACTCCAACTTCTCCCAGAGCTTCTCAAAGTCCTTCATACCAACTTCTCTCGGCCTGTACCCAAGCTTCGCAAGAAAATCGGCGAACTGATTGGCGCCACGAGGTTTATGGACAAAACGCAAGGAAATCCCATTGGGTCCGGCAAGCTCAAACACTTGTGCAACACACTCCATGTTGGATTTCTGAATACTCGTCTTCCCATCTCCTTTCAATTCCAGCTTCTTCACAAAAGCGGACGGACCTTTGAAATAACTCGTGAGCATGCCTGCAACTTGAGTGTTATCCGTCTCAACCACCATACTTTTAAAACCCTTACGGACAACACTCTTGACCCCTTCAACCACGGCTCGTTATTCGTCTATAACTAATGTCATGCAGGATTTTCTTCGGTTTCATCTTCTCTTTCTACAGCCCATGGTAATTTTACTTGTGCCTTTTTATGATATTTGATACTTTTGGGGTCGGCTAGCCGAATCTTTTCGGAAAACTCTGTGTGCTTTCCATATCGCTGAGTTTCTCAAAGTCTTTCGGACGAACTTCTCCAAGCCTGTACGCAGGCTTCGCGAGAAAATCGGCGAGCAGATTGGTCCCACAAGGTTTATGGAAAAAACGCAAGGAAATCCCATTGGATCTTGCAAGCTCAAACACTTGTGCAACACACTCCGTTCTGGGTTTCTGAATACTCGTCTGCGAGCCTCCTTTCAATTTCAGCTTCTTCGGAAAAGCGGACGTATCTTCGAAATAACTCGTGAGCGTGCCTTAAACCTGAGCGTTATCCGTCTCAACCACTATGCTTTTAAAACCCTTACAGGCAACACTCTTTACCCCTTCAACCACGGCCATTACTCGTCGTCTATAGCTAAGGTCATGCAGGATTTTCTTCGGTTTCATCTTCTCCTTCTACTACCCATGGTGATTTTACTTGTGCCTTTTTATGATATTTGGTACCTTTGTCGTCGGGTAGCCGTATCTTTTTTGTAAACTCGGCGTGCTCCCAATTCACTGAGTTTCTCAACGTCCTTCACACAAACTTCTCCTAGAGCTTCTCAAAGTCCTTCACGCCAACTTCTCTCAGCCTGTACCCAAGCTTCGCATGAAAATCAGCGAACTGATTGACGCCACGAGGTTTATGGACAAACGCAAGGATATCCCATTTGATCTGGCAAGCTCAAACACTTGTGCAACACACTCCATTTTGGATTTCTGAAAACTCGTCTTCCCACCTCAATCCAATTCCAGCTTCTTCACAAAAGCGGACGGACCTTTGAAATAACTCGTGAGCATGCCTGCAACTTGAGTGTTATCCATCTCAACCACCATGCTTTTAAAACCCTTACGGATAGCACTCTTGACCCCTTCAACCACGGCCGTTATTCGACTATAGCTGATGTCATGCAGGATTTCCTTCGGTTTAATCTTCTCTTTCTACTGCCCATGGTAATTTTACTTGTGCCTTTTTATGATATTTGGTACCTTTGACGTCGGCTAGCCGAATCTTTTCTGCAAACTCTGTGTGCTTCTCAAATTGTCCTTCATCGTTTTTCAATTCTGGACTCTACGATTGTTCATCTTATTATTGCGCATCAACTTTCAAATTTTTAGAATTTTTCTATTTTTTACTATTTTTCCCGGCCAATTTGGAAATTTGAGATAATTCAACAAATATCCCATAAAAATTGAAAGAATTCCCCAAATATTCGTTGTTCATTGTATTGCAATTCTTGGTTGTACAATTATTCGTCTTAGTTTTGCGCATCAACCTGCAAATTTTCAAATTTTTTCATTTTTTTTTACTATTTTTCCTGCCAGTTTGAAAACTTGGAAAATTCACTAAATATCCCAGAAAATTTGAGAAAATTAAACGAATATCCATTGTTCATCATGTTACAATTCTAGACTGTACGATTATTCTTCTTATTGTTGTGCATCAACCTGCAAATCTTCAGAGTTTTCCAATATGTGTTACTATTTTTCCGGCCAATTTGAAAAATCAAAATAATCCACCAAATATCCCAAAAAAATTGAATAAAATCACCAAATATCCGTTGTTCATTGTATTTCAATTTTGGGTTGTACGATTGTTCTTCTTATTATTGCGCATCAACCTGCGAATTTTCAGATTTTTTCGATTTTTTTACTATTTTTCAGCCAGTTTCAAAAATTGGAAAAATCCACCAAATATCTGTTGTTCATCGTATTGCAGTTCTGTGATGTACGATTGTTCATCTTATTATTGCGCATCAACCTGCAAATTTTCAAGTTTTTTCGATTTTTTTAACTATTTTTTCGGCCAATTTGAAGATTGAAAAAATTCACCAAATATCTGTTGTTCATCTTTTTGCAATTCTGCGCTGCACGATTGCTCGTCTTATTGTTTCGCATCAACCTGCAAATTTTCAAATTTTCTGATTTTTTTACTATTTTTGCGGCCAGTTAGAAAATTTTGAAAAATTCACCGAATATCCTAGAAAAATGAAAAAATTCACCAAATATCAGCTATTCATCGTATAGCAATTCTGGGTTTACGATTGTTCGTCTTATTATTGCGCATCAACCTGCAAGTTTTCAGAGTTTTTTGATTTTTTTTACTATTTTTTCAGCCAGTTTGAAAATTTAAAGGGTGTTGTGTCCAATTTTGGGCTGTTGGTTCCGGGTTTGGGAAGTGGAGTTGGATCCTGTTTTGAGTTGTTTCCTGAGAACCATTTTCCTATATGTGAACCTAGGGTCAATTATGGGCCTTAGATCTAATTAAATGGATGAATCAGATTTTTTGTGTATTTTCTTATTTAATTAAAAGTACTAGGATTGTGCACTACTAGTGTATATAACTTAAAATATTAATAAAGCACTGTGATTGTATAATAAAAGCACTATTGGTATATAATAAAAATACTAATTCGCATGTTCGCATAGACATGGTTACATTTGAACCCACTCATATATATATATATATAGGATTGGGTTCAAATGAGAACCCCGTCAATATATGTGAACCTAGGGACCAATCTTGACGTTAGATCTAATAATATGTGTGGACCAAATTTTTTCTATTTTTTAAATTCATTAAATTATATATATGGAAGGACAAGGGTTTTTATGTATTTTTACAAATGCTCTTAATCAGATTAAATACCAAATCTTCAAAACCTAATTCGTCCAGCCCTTCTTCCTTCTTTTCTCCCCCGTTTCTCATCTTTCTCTTTCCAAAACAGAAATCGGCTAGCAATCCCCCCTTCGGCTCCACCACGGCGGCGGCTCGGCGATTCTCCGGTGAAGGCATCACGAAGCGGCGGCAGGCGGCAGTGAAGCCACGATGGCAGCGGTGGGGGCGTTTCGCAGCGGCGGAGGCACGCCGCTCCGCCCGTCTGAAAGCGTTGGCGGCGACGAACTGGCGGTGTTTGGTAGGCGGTGGCGACGGGTTTGCAGAACGCGAACACCGGTTGAAGATGGCGGCTAGCGCAATCACCGGAGCCTCCCCATCCCCCCTCCCCGATTTCCCCCGATCCCTTCTCACTCGCCGTGAGCCGGTGACCCAGGTGTGGCCGAGCGCCGCCTTGCCCCGAGCAGAACGCGAATCGGCGGTGAACGCGAATCGGCGGAATCGGGCGGCGGCGTTCGGTAGGCGGTGGTGAAGGCCTGTTGCCTGACCCAACCCACGGCCTTGACGCCGTCATCGTAGGCCGCCGGGAGCGGGTTCTCCGGCGCCAGTCTGTAATTCACCGACACGACGGCGCTCCGTCGATCTCTTGGGCAACTGCTCGTTGTTGTTGGGGATCTCTGGGACTGTTGATTCTTAATTCTTTGTCGATATATATTGTATTGTTTTGGTTGTGCCAAAATTGTAGATTTGGTTGGACGGTGGTGGCTTTGCGCAGGCGGCGGCTGACTGGTGATGGTGAACGGCTCTGGCTGGTTGAATCGGGTAGGGTTGAATGTTGGGCCAAATTTTAACAACTCATGGGCTGGAGAAATGTTAAGCATTGGGCTTACTATGAGTTGGGCCAAAAAGCAGTTTTAGTGTAGTAAAAAAGCGCTGCCACAATATGAAAAAAGCACCCCTGAGATTGTCAAGCTTGTAGCACTGCCAACATATAAAAAAAGCATTGCTACTTTATTATAAAAGCACTAGTTATATAGTAAAATCCAGATTCTTACTCGTAAATAGTGGTGCTTTTGTATACATCACTGTAGTGCTAAATATTATCATATGCGATGCTTTTACCGTCAAGTTTTTTTAATTTAATTACATGTATTTATTTTCATATTTTTAAACATGCAATATGTATCTTATATCGTAGATCTTGAGAATGTGATTAATTTGATATATATCTTATTTAAAACGAAAAAAAATTGAGAAAGTTATGGTTTGTTGAAAATTTGAGTTTTTTTTCAATTTTTGAATTTGCCCGTAATTGTAGACGAATTTTGTAATACTTTTTGTATAAAGTCGCAGTGCCTTTTTTTTCTTTATCCGTTGTGCTTTCTAAAGAGTAATGCAACGCTCTTTATAAACGTTGTTATATATCCAAAATACTCTTTTTATTAATTTAATGTAATATTTTATATAAATACATTGCTGACATGTCATGTTCTCAACCATCAAAATTATCCAATCTAATTATTAAGATGAGTCTCTAGGTTCACATATAATGACATGGTTCAATTTGAACCCAACCCTATATATATATATATATATATATAATATATATATATATATATATATATATGTGTGTGTGTGTGTGTGTGTGTGTGTGTGTGTGTGTGTGTGTGTGTGTGAAAACATGATTTGATGTGCAGCAGTAACAAATCCATCTCACAAAACTCAAACCAAATAAGAATTTTACTTTGAACTTATTTGAATCCAAATCCAAGACTTTATAAATCCCAAATCCTCTTACAAACTGAGCTGTAAAGACCTTCACTGTATCACAGGAAACAATTCCTCCCTAAAATTTGATACATATTAGACCAAAGAAAGGTTTAGAAGAAGATAAATCCAAAAATCCACAATCTCCAATTTGATAGCTCTTTAAGTAAATACCAAAGGAAAAAAAAAGATTGTAATGTATTGTAGTTGCCTCTTGACGATTACACGGGTATAATATGATATGTAATGTATATGTCCAATTTTACCAATACTCCTCTATGCAGCCTTGTTCCGATAATTTGGAATACTAAAAACTAGCCCAAAAAATTACGGGACTAACTATTTTAACTTTGGATCAGTAAACACCGGGCCTTTTTTCATGAACCCAAGGTATGTTTGTGAATGAGACCGCTTTATTGCCAGTAGCCGAAAGGCGATCTGCTTATTGCAAAAGTCAACCGTCGAATAAACAAACTCAAAAGCATATACAAACATTTGTAATATTATCTTTTAATTATCATTTTTTAAAGAAACTTTTAATTATCTTAGTAAGATCGTCTTAATTGCGAAAATAATTTATTATGAAAGTACTCTAAATAGAATTTATTTTCGAGAAAAGTTCAGTGAAATTCATATTTAAAGTTTCAAATAATATAAATAAATAAAATCTGAAAATATATAAATTTAAAAGTTATTTTACAAGATAATCTTAGTATGTACTTATAAAACATTAACAAATGTATACAAACATATAAATGAATTTCATTCGGCACAGACTACTACACGTTGCACATGATACAACTTATGATATGTTGAATATTGGGTAACTGATGCGATATGTCAAAATGATGATGATGATGATGATGATGATGATGATGATAGTAATATTAATAGTAATACGAAATACTAATTCAACATGCGTATTGAAGTTTCGATAAACACAGAAAGATGTTACTTTTTTTAATTACACGTATTTGTAGTTTTTTTATTTTTATATTTACACAAAGTTTAAACAAAATGTCATTTTATAACTTTCGCGTCACATTTATGTTGAAATATCGAAAATTAAGATGCAAAATGTATTGAAAATTCTTTGATAAGACGAAAGATGATATTAACAAACTTATGTAAAACAAATCTTTGGTGTAATTCCATACAAAATAGATTTTTTTACGGTAACATCTCGACATTTATTTAATTGCTCAAGTAAAATCATGACTTTATTAAACTTGCATGCATTTGATTTTAATATATATTTTAACTAGTTTGATTCCCGTGTATTACACGGGGTTTATCAAAAGATAAATATAAAAAATATTTGTGATAATTACAAATTTTTATGTAAAACGAGAAATTCAAATGATGTATTCTCAACCCTTACCTTGTACATGTCTAATTTATTAATTAATTATTATAATTATTAAAATTTTATTTTCATGCTTAGATTCAATTCTATAATAATTTTATTTACATACTTATAAGAATTCAAAAGAAGTCACATTCTAAACCCGTGTCTAATCTCTACTTATTAATTATTATTACGTTATTTTGTATTTTATTGTTTAGATTAAATTCGTTAATAATATTACTTACATACTTTGAAACTCTAAACGGATGTCATACTCTCAACTCGTATCGCATTGTACCGATGTCTAATCAATATTTAATAATACTAATAATTATTATTATTATATAATTTTATGTTTTTATGTTAGGTTGAATTCATTACAATATTTAGTTACATACTTAGATTATTTCAAATAAGTCTTAATTACAAATTTTTATGTAAAATGAGAAAATTCAAATGATGTTTTCTCAACCCTTGCCTTGTACATGTCTAATTTAGTTATTAATTATTATAATTATTAAAATTTTATTTTCATACTTAGATTCAATTCGTTAATAATTTTATTTACATACTTATAAAAATTCAAAAGAAGTCACATTKTAAACCCGTGCCTAATCTCTACTTATTAATTATTATTACGTTATTTTGTATTTTAATGTTTAGATTAAATTCGTTAATAATATTACTTACATACTTTGAAAATCTAAACGGATGTCATACTCTCAACTCGTGTCGCATTATACCGATGTCTAATCAATATTTAATAATAATAATAATTATTATTATTATTATATAATTTTATGTTTTTATGTTAGGTTGAATTCATTACAATATTTAGTTACATACTTAGATTATTTCAAATAAATCTTAATTTATCTATATAGAATATTTAAAATTAAGAAATTAAAATTATATTAATATTTATTATAAACACTACTTATTTAATAATTTCATAATAATTTTTTAATTAAAATTATATCTTATGTATTTATCTTTTAATTAAAATAACTAACTTAGATCTTTTCTACTCATTTTATATGACTTATTTATATTTTGATATTAGGAGAATAAAAGAAAAATATTGAAATAGTAAAAAACTAATAAAAGAAGAATATTAAATTGGACAAAATATAATAAAATAAAAAAATTAAATTAGGTGAGATACAATAAAAGAAAAATATTAAAGTAAGTAGATAGTAGGCTCGGATGAAACCTAAGCAACCGAAACACCGAAACTTTTTATTTTCCGAACGAAGCATGCGAAGCAGACACACGCATATTATACGGGATTTGAAAAGAGTAATATTCATTAAAAATACCAAAATAATAATATTGAAAATGGTACTTACAAATCGTAACATTCTTTATTTTATTTTCACAATAAACAATTCTTACATACAAATCAGAACAGTACTTGTTCTAATTACAGTAAGACTGGTTTTCAGAATTAAGAATTTTGCAAGTTTTTTATCGTGAGTCACGAAATTAGTTGTGATATATCAAGAACATTATTTGTTCTAATCACAGTAAGACTGATTTTCAGAATATAGAATTTTCAAGTTTTTTTTACATTAAGTCACGAAATTAGTTGTAAAGTATATCAAAATACCTTAAACATGACGGGGAAACCCGTAGAAAATTATTTTAAAATATATAAAATATAAAATACCCGCGTGTTACATGTGAATATATAATATAAAAATTAACATTTATAAGACGTTGATAATTCTATTGAAAAAATGTCGTGCATCTAACTTATTTTAATTTCATTTTTTCTGCTTAAGATAATAATTTGTTTGTGCAGGTATATAATATATATATCAATGCATTATATTTGAATTAGATAAAAAGATTAAGAATATACTTAATATTTATTTTTCTAAGTATAATAATTTATTATTAGTATTATGTTATCTTTTTTTATTTCACTTTGTTTTTGTTTTTTGTTTGGTGTAACAATAGTTTTTCATATATATTTTTCATATTATTTTTAATTTATTATATTAGAATTAGATAAAAAAAATTTAAATTTATGTTTTTATATTTATTTCTCTTTTGTGATAACTTTATATAACTCATATTTTCTTAAATAAGTATTTAGAATTATAATAAAATTATTTCAACTTTTATTGTAAATAAAGATTAATTCAACTTATATTTTTTTTAATTAGATATAAATCTTTTATATTTTTATATTAGAAGAATAAAAGTAAGATATTGAATTGGACAAAATATGTTAAAAAACATATTATAGTAGGTAAGATGTAATAAATGAAAAATATTGAATTAGACAAAATATAATGTTAGGAAAATATTAAAGTAGGTAAATATATAAAAAGGAAAAATATTAAATTATGTTAATATTAAACTTGTATGTCACCGTAGCACCAATTTTTTTTCAAAAACTAACGAAACTTAAAAAATATACACATAAGATAGGAGTATTTTGTATTAATATATAAGGGAGATAAACTATATGATTTACAGGAAGGTCCATAATACTTTCGGTTTGGGCCATGCACGTTATTTACTTTTCGTTGGTCCATTACATGATTTAGTCCAAAAATAGTGGTACTGCATTTTCCTCAAAATTTATTTGATTTAATTCTTTCAAAATTGACATTGACTACCTGGGCGTAATTAAAATAAAGATAATTTTTAGAAGTTAATTATTTTTTTCTTAGGGCGGCGATTGGACATTATTTTGCTATATTCGTTTCTTTTGATTAGAGAATAATAAAAATATATATTTCAGGGAGATAAAAATATTTTATAAAATATTGATCAAATATAAATTATGTATTTATAGGTATATAATTGAATATAAAATAATTTGGCAACAAATTTGCAGTACGTCCACTTTCTATCTATAATGAGATAAAAGATATTTTGATTATTTCTTATTATTTATTTCAATCTAAAAGCTATTTTATCAAAAGCCAATTATCACTTAACATAGTATTACTAAATAAACACTTGCTACATTTTTCAAATTTTTTTTGTTATTATATTTAACTAGTTTAACATTTATGAAAAAAATTAACATTTATTAAAAATAGTAAAAGAATAATATTACAAGTTGTACACACAAATTGTAACATTATTTGTTTTATTTACAGAAAAATTATTTTTCGAAATAAATAATTTTCACACACAAACAGAATATTATATATTCTAATTATAGTAAGACTGAGTTTTACAATAAAGAATTTTCAAGTATTCTGATTCGGGAGTCACGAAATTAATTGTAAGGTATAGCAAAATACCTTAAACTTGACAAGAAACTCGTAAAAATTTGAGTTTGTAAATATGTAAACATACAAAATTCACGTGTTAAATGTGAATATGCCATATAAAAAATTAATATTTATAAGATATTGATAATTCTATTAAAAAAAATCACATATCTAAGTTGTAGTATATGTAATATTATTTATTATTATTTCTTGTTTCTCTTCTTTTTTTTTTTTTTTTTTTTTTTTTTTGTGTGTGTGTGTTGACACTAATTTGTTCATATATACTTTGTGTATCAATGCATTATATTGATATTAGATAAGAAGATTTAGAATATATTCAATATTTATCAATAGTTTTTTTATTGTTATTTTCAATGCATTATATTAGGATTATTACATGGATATATCAAAAGATAAATATAAAAAATATATTTGATAATACAGTATTTTAAATTTAATATAAAAATTCAAAGGATATTCCCAACATTTTTCTTGTATATGTCTAATATATTTATTAAGTATTGTAATTGTTAAGTAATTTTATATTTTAATATTTATTTTAAATTAATTAATAATTTTATTTACATGCTTAAAAAAATTCAAAAGTTGTCACATTCTCAACCCGTGTCTAATCTCTATTTATATTTTAATATATATATATATTAAATCTATTAATAATTATTAGTTACATACTTATAAGATTTCAAAAGATATCATACTCTCAATCCGTGTCGCATGTGTCGTGTCTAATCAATATTTATTAATTATTGTTATATAATTTTATATAATACACCTTTGATTGTTATTCTAAATGCATTTGGATTAGATACGAAATTTAAGTTTATATTTTTATATTTATTACTTTTTGTAATAATTTTATATAACTCGTATTTTTCTTAAATAGAATATTTGAAATTCTATAAATAAAATTGTTTTAGCTTTTACTATAAATAAAAATTAGTTCAACTTATATAATTTCTTTTAATTAAATATGACTTATTTATATTTTTATATTAGGAGAATAAAAGCAAGATATTGAATTATGCAATATATAATAAATAAAATATTAATTTAGGTAACATATAATCAAAAAAATTATTGAATTAGGCAATATAATAATAGTAAAATATTAAATTAAATAAAATATAATTAAAAAAATTAAATTAAGTAGCTATTAGGCTCGTATGACAACGAAACACCATAATTTTTTACGAAGTTAATGAAACTTGGGAAGCAAACGCGTAGATTATGATGATTTTGCATTAATATATAATGGAGATATATACTTATATTATAAATATTCATTATAAAATCAACTAATTATAATGTCATCTAAAACATAATTTTAATGAAAATTACATTTTAAAATTCAAGATAATTAAATTATTTAACAAAACCATATAGTAATAATCACATTTTCATTGTATTTAAATTACACCAACACATAACTTAATTCATTGATTTAAAAACAAAAAAGATATAAACAACAGATGGTTCTTAGAAACCAAAATAGAAAAAGAAAAAAGAGAAGAAAACGGTGGGAGTCTTGGGATATGACTCGTCGTCACTTGCAAAAACCTCGCAGATCGACCCCAAACCCTACGTAGCTTTATCAAGGAAAAATACCCAAAACACCGCGATTCTCATCGCAGATGGGGTTGTTGACGAGCCTGGCTATGATGCCCCGAATGTTGTTGTATCTCATTGTTTTTGTTTGTTTGTTTTCGTTTTTATTCTAGGGCTTACTGTATAACTTCACCTCGCTGCGCCGTATGCCGTCGCCTCGTAGGTGAGTGCGTGAAGTCTATGTATTGTGTGCTGTGCGTGGTGATAGAAGTGAGGAGGGAGAGGAAGTGTTTCCAAATTCCAATTTATCAGTTTGGTTTGATTGTGTGCGAAGGGAATTAAATGAGTAATAGAAACGAAAGAGAAAGGAAAATGTTTTTTTTTTTCTCTTTTGGCAGTAGAGAGAGTTTGGTTGAAATTTTTTCTTGTGGAAATTAATTAACATTCAAGCATTCAATTATTCAACCATTTCTTTATTTCTCTTTTATCCACAGATGGGATTTTTTTTTCATCCATATCCAATTCGCTTAAGAGTACTCCTAGATCAAGGTATCTACCACTTCTATGTTAAACCCTATGTTTGAATTGGACTTTTCATTGATTTTAAGATAATTACAATAGCTATCATTGACACCCTAATTACAAAAAAGGAAAAAAAAAAAACTCAATTATCTTTCAAAGTTACAAATAAATATTTATCGTCTTACCCTAAAGGATTTTAGAGAAGACTATTTGTAAGAAAGAAACTTTTATATATATATATATATATATATATAAATAATTAACTCGTGTCATATCAAAATATGACACGAATTTATGGCGTCCATAGATTAATATTAAAAATTGTCACAGGGCCTAAGTTAATTAGAGCATATCTTAATATCTTAACACATAAGGTGCATAAATTTGAAACCATATTTGACCTATTATAGTTTTTCCTTTTCCTAATAATGCAGCACTACACAAATAATCAAAAAAAATTCTAAGTTTCTCCTAAAGTTAATTTTTCAAAAAGTTCTGATGGCTTTACCGTTTTCGAAAAATATGTATGTACGTAGTTCAAGTTTTCGCCCGATTGACCAAGGAATATTTTGGTTGCTTTTGGCGACTCCAGACGCATTTAAGCCCCGGAACCATGGAAAGGGCGATCTAGGAGCTACAAACTGCAAAGCTAGTCATTATAGACGCTGAAGCCTTCTCATAACAAAGAAAGTCTTCGTCTAAGGTCAAAAATGAGGAAATGGGGGTAAGCCAGATTTATAGGACTATCCAAGAATTTCAATTAAGAGTACCATATCAATGCATCTGTTTCTAGGTCACCCTTCTGGCTCATTATTAATGTAGAAGCATTTGATATTTCAGCACAAGTCATAATCGAGGTATTATCTTCAACAGCCATAATCTTGGCATAAGCAATAGCTGTGACTAACTGTACTACAATGTTTCTAAATCAGTAACGAGTGTTACAATAACAAAAATAAATTTCAGGCAAACCTTGTGATTTAGTTAGAGCCAGAGGGGACATTATTGGTGATTTTTTTTGTACAGTCAAATGGTCCGATCTGATTGTTTTTCCTTTTGACCTGAAATACAATAAAATATGATTCATGAAAGATGAAAAATAAAAAGAATCGCAGAATAAGATAGCATGAGCAACAATTTGCTATCACTCATTTCATGTGTGGCACCAGAATAAGCATTTATTTGCTAATTGCTAATTATTGATTAAAAGTTTTTTTTTTTAGATAAAAGCAATTGCTAAATGCAAAGAAGAGTCGAGTCCACTCAAGTTATACCAATGGAGAGGCAGAGGAAGCTCTATGCTGATAAATTTATCAAAAAATAAATAAAGGTCATGACATAAAAAGCAATAAACTTAGACGGCTGGCAAAGCAAATTATGGACACAAAGGTGAAAATCATTGAAAGAGGAAAAAATGTAAAGGCATCAGAAGCTAAAGGAAGAATAGTAAAAAATGCTGAAAAGGGCAAAGGAAAAAGGGAAATGGATTGTAGAAAATAACAATTGATAGGACCCAAGTTAATTCTTAATTATTTCAAGCTAGAAGTAACCAAATGGTCAATGTTCCTAAAGATTGGCTCCCCTCATCAGCCACATTCAACAGTCAGAGACTATACGAAAAGACAGTACACTTCCAATGATCAGGTTTATGTCTCAAATTTACGTATTCCTTGTCCTATATTCCGGAAATAAGTATGCATGCATGAATGGGACATATAATATCAAACATTCGGATACAAAAAAAAAAAAAAGAAGAGAAAAGAAAAGAAAAGGAAAAAGGAAAGAAAAAAGAGGATAAAAACTCAAAGGCATACCGGAGAATACGGGCCTGGCTCGGGTAGAGATTTGTCAGGAGGTGAATTTTGAACCGCTCCACTCTTCATAGTGAGGATATCCTGTCAATAAATCCATGTTTAATCAATTAGAAACACGACAACTAACTGACAGAATTAAACAGCACGGAAAAAAAGTAAACAGAATAATCAGATTTCAACTATGTGCATCTGTCTCGTTCATGTTCATATATTTGCCAAAATGAATAGATAAAAAAACTCAGGTAACTAAATCAGAAACTAACTGAAAATAATGCAAGCAAATTCAACATGAAAAGTTGCTATTTCCTAGTAGTCACTGTTGGTTGACACGAGAATGGATAACAAATAATTACAAATATAATAGAAGAATACAAAAAACGCAGAGCTGAAATCGATTTAATGGACTACAATTTTATATTTTCATTATTTAACATAATTGTGAGAACAAAAGTAGAAACCAGTTAGCATCCTAGACATCTTGTCTAGGAAGATGGCTAAATTCAGTTTTAAACAAGATAACAGATTATTCATACACACACACAGAGTAAAATAAATGGTCAAGTTGGCAAGCACAATATTTCTATTTCCACAAAGAAGGACGTGAATTAATCTGTTAATTTCTCATACTTCATTGCATAAAACGATTAGAAGTAAATCATATTTTAACACTGTAAATAAGCACCTATTAATCGATAGGAAATCACATCCAAAATATGTCACTTACCAATAGATTTTGCACGTCTAAAAAAGCATTAGGGCACATTATCATTATTTTGCTTTCAGAATGTATGATGTACGACAGAATTTTCAAATCTTGACGACTACTAATTTGTTGCAAATTAATAAGTCTTATTTACCTCAAAGTACCATAAAAAAAAAAGCCAGTATAAAAACTGGAACTTTCTTCCAAGTACACCTATAATTCTTTTCTTGGAAATGCATCACTAAGTTAAATGAAAATATCTTGCCATTGCCATAATATTTTTTAATATACTTTGCAATCATTTATACAATAGGAACAACTACATACAAGGATGAGAATATACAAGTAACACAGTATGAAATAAGAGCAGGCTACGGCAGTGGTCAGGCTGATAGCCAACCTTGAAATAGTCAAACCAACTCATCTGAGAATCCAAATCCTTCAAACTACAAACATGTGTTCGTTTCTTAAATGATATACCAGCCACATACTATTGATTTTTCAAGATTGAAGCATTCTACCATATCTAGAAAAAAGCCAAAACATTAATCCAAAATAAAGTTTATCTAAACATAGCGTTTTTTAGCATCATGTCCAAATAATGATCATCAAATGCAGTCTGTTCCAACTGAAACACTAAAAGCATATAGATATAAACTTTTGAAACCACATTTGGCTTACCTCTCCAGCAGCTTCAATGGCAGCCAACCATTCATCAGAAAATGGAATAGCATTTTGTGGAAGAACAGACAAGCGGCTTTTATCATTAAGACCATCCCCGTATTTGTTGCTGTGAAGCAACAGAAAACAATGGAGCCCAAAGACTAGAATCAGGACAATGTTACAGGGAAGTTACACGATTAAGACAAAGGAGGAATAAAAAGAAAAGGAGAATGTGGTAATAACGCTTACTTTGGGGTGGATGCTGCTTCAACCTTGACATGTTCCGACGTAGACTGGAGACAACTGAAAGAACTATTAATATCTCCAGAAACTTCACTCTCATTGGTTTCAGAAAAAGGTTCATCTCTGGAAAGATCTGGAATTACATTTGCAGTATAACCCCTAATTCCATATGCATCATTACAGTTTTCATCTCTTAAAGGTGTTTGATTTGCAGAGAAACTGGAGCTTGTTGAAGTGCTCAAGTATAATTCGGCCTGTCCTGTAACAGAGCCTTCTGTGTTCCCCTTCTCATTATATACACAAGAGACATCAGCTTGGCATTTCGTCGGTAAGTAATTCTCAAAATGCAATCCGTGATTATGATTCACAACATTATCAGCTACAAATTCAGAACTAGGCAAAGTCAATCGTTCTGATTCTTTAACGCAATATTCATTCAACACGTTGATTTCCGTTGATTGCAGAGCCACACTTCTCGAGTCTAGTAAATTTCTGAGGTTATCCACACTAGATTCACTTTCCTTTAATGCCATATCGGAAGTTAACTGATTGTCTTCAGAACCTTCTTGTATAATCGCCCCCGTCTCTGTCACCTTTCCAAGAGTATTTTCCTGGGACCCTTGACGAGTCCTGCTTTCTGGGAATGAACTGCAGTAGTCAATCTCCGTTTTCTGAGTGTCCTGATGAAGACTGGTTGACAAGTTTTTATTAGCAGGATTGTTCAATAAAACATTCGTATTGCTCATGAAATCCCGATCGAAACTCACATCTGCTAAACTGGAGTGGTTTTCAGATGACAAGGAGTCGTCAACGAAATTAAACTCTGTGCTGACAAGAAGTTTTCCGGTCATTTTGTCTTCATCAAAGTTGCAATCATGCACTTTGCCCTGAGACAGAGAGCTTGTTGTTTTAGTGTCGTCCATCACTTTGCGCGGAGACAAAGAGCTTGCTGTCTTAGTGTCGTCCATCACTTTGCTTCCATCTTTTCTGTCCGGAAATACAAACATTAGTTTCTCAACATTTTTTTCGTGCTGGGAATTTTGAAGACATAATTGTTTCTTAGGCAACAACCTATCACTAGTATTTGACTCGACATTTCTCAGTGGCTCCATATCTTTCCCAGATTGATTAGGGTCATCATCAACCTCTGGAATGAAATCAATGCCATTCCTACAGTCTCCAACACTCAGAGCAAAGACAGCATTCTCCGTAAGAACCTCTCCCGTAAGTATATCAGTCGATACCTCTGTGAAAGCAGTTTCGTTTAGAAGATTTGCATATAGATGGTCGGACCCAAAATATGAATTTCCAGCTTTTGCTCGGCTGTGTTTGAAAGCTTCAATATTACTACTAGCATTCCCTCCAAACGAACTTCCATTCAGCTGGGATACATCCAGATGCTCACTAGCTCTTTCTTTTGTCCTCAAAACATTCTTATCTTTATCAGTTATCTCACCAGTCTCACCAAGAAAATCATTTGATGGGTCAATTTGAGGTTGATGATAATCTAGCTTGCAGGTTTCTTCCCGATAACCCTCGATGGCCTTCCTAGAGAATTTATCATCCATCACTTGTTCACGACTTCGACTTTCTGAGGGGAATTCAAAGTCATTCTTCTGCAATTCTCCAGTTTTAATTTTGGAAATATATGGAATCTGCGCATCAAAAACACAACTATCATCTTTAGAAATCATTATCAATCGAGTAGAACTAAAAACATCATAAAGGACCTTCACTCTCACCTTCTGCATAGGTTTTTGGTCCATGTTTGGTTTAGTTACTTCAACAGCAGTGACATGAGATGATGTCGTACACTCTGAGCTGGAGCTTATGGCCTTACTACTACTAATTGCACTTGTAGGGATCTTATTATCTATCTTGGGTGTCCTCAAGTTGTCTCGCAACCTCAAATTTTCAGGTTTCTGAGACCCACAAACATCAGTTTCTTTATCTCTCAATGGCAAGACGTGGAAGACCGAACGTTTAGGCTGCACCAGAATATTATACCATCAACACTGGTAAGGTAGCATAGACACTTCTTTTTCATACTTATATACCTTTAATTGAGAATCAAATTCGTGATACCTGACTGAAAAATGATAAAGACGGTGACGGCATTCTCAAACCCGATGGTTTCATCGGTTGATTTTGGGAAGGATGCATAGTCGTACCACCAACATGAGCATTTCGAGAAAAGGGAACTGCAAAAGATGTTGATTCTTGTTGAGCCTCAGACGAATTCACTGGCCTCGCCGGAGTCATAATTTCTGAAATCATCTTTGAACCTGAATTGTCGGCATTGTCATCCAAAACTGGACTCATATTGACAGGTGGAAGTTTTTTGGATGATGAGTTTCCCTGTAAAATCTATGGTTAAAGTTAAAGTTAACAATGTAATCCAGCAAAGAGACAAATACTAGGTAACATTTGAGGCGTGAAAAGTGCTGTTAAGTTCTGATAATTTGGCTTAATGCGTAGGATCTAGATAGAATACTTTTAACTTCACTGGCTCCAAAAGAAAGTAAGTTAAATTCTTACTGAATTTCCATCTGAATAGCGGGCAGGTCGCAGTGAACTAGCTTTTGATGCACTCAGGGTGTTCTGAAGATTTTTAGGGAAGCTCTTTGATCCTGAATTTCTCTGGATGTTAAAATCTGCATCGAAGCATGATTGAGATCCTAGGCACCACGATTCTAAATTTGTCAATGGCATGATATTACTGAATCAAAAGTCCAAAATCTCAAAAAGCATACTGAAGTAACCACCAGGCCATCAGACTGAAATTGAATGCAACTGTTGTTTTAACTAGAAAAACAAATGAGATGCAAATGAGATGCATCATCACCTAGCATTTACCTGGTTTAGTAATCTGGTTGTGTTTCACGCAGCTCGCTTTGAGAATAGAACTCGTTGTTGTAGCACACATTGGAACTTTCGGCAGCTTTAAATCCTTCCCTGCAGCTTTGCCAACATTTACATTTGCCGGCCTTTTTAATGTACTAAATCATTAAGGATCATACTATTTGAAACTTCCAAAAATACGAAGAAAGCAAGAAAACGCGAACTTATATTCAGACTGCATAATGACCAAAGGATATGATGGTGAAGGTAAAGGTCGAGGGCAATCACCACATCTGGATGCAGATTTGTTACCAAGATGTGTTGGAAATTTGTGTGATGTCTGAAAAATCATCAACATTAGAAATATTAAAAAGTCTAAACTACCCTCATTCTGTGGAGAAAGGAACCAAGTGAAAACTAACCAGAGAAGTTGATGTCATAGTATTTAAGGCGGATGAATTAATATTTGGTGGTGAGCAATCTTTCTTTCCATATTTACCCTGATCTTCATCTCCATTACAAGATGCACCATTAATGACAGATAGTTCGATGGGATCCAAAACACCTGACGAGAGCAAAAAGAAGCCATACTTTTTATTCACTGCTAATGAACATAAAATTATAATGAGAAACAACACTCAGTGAAAATCAAATAGATAAAAAAGATAAAGTGGCCACCTTCTTCGGTGAAAAAGGCTTTATCCCACGCTAGGCTTTTCCGCAAATTATATCCCCCTCCCTTTTTCTTCCTTTTCATCTGTAGAGGCTCCACACAGAGCTTTGGGGATTCAGATTTGTAACTATTAATATTCTCTTTGAAACAGATACTTTCATTAGCTGTGCAAGGGCTTGCGAGAACATGTTCTGAAGTCTCTGCAAGATGGAAAGAGTGAGGAATAAATTAAACCATCATATTTATTTGCATTCATAATTCTCAATTTTCCTTTCACGTAGTTATTATCATACAGAGTTTCTTTTACCTGTATCAAGTTAGGCAAAGACAAGTTACTTGTGAAACTAAGCAACCAGAGATAAATTGCAAATGTCTTCTATTATTAAAGACATATAGAAATCTGACCTGTATATAAAGTGTAGTGAGACAAAATGTTGTTAAATACGACCATGAATAATTCTCAGTGATTTAGCACCCACAACCCTACATTTCTCAAGACAAGATATTTAACTCTCTCGCTCTCAGACAAGAAGAAAAGCTGGTTTAGTAAGAAAATGGATTATATTGACTAAGAAAAGGTTCGATCACTAGATGAAATGTTTTCCAGCGCAGAAGCATATTTTCAGAGTAAGTATAACCCTATAGGGTAAACACATACTAGCCACATCTCCTAGTAAGAAATCCATATCATAAAACATAAATACAATTCTTCATGCATATTCCAATCCCAAATATATTAGTAATTCTTTATGTATAGTAAAAAATTATAAACATCAATCCCAGTATGCACATACATACTGAGAAACCAATTTTTTCTTTCAAAAATATTAGCTGTCAGTTAAATCTCTCAATAGCACAATTAACCAAATACGATTGAAATATCTGATTATAAATCAAATTACACATTCTAATCCACAATCAGATTACAAATATCGGGTTATGTTCAAAATACATCAAAATATAGGTAAAACACCAAGTAATTACAGTTTAAGACAAATATGCAGCATCGTGTCAAATTCTGAGTTAATAGTGTTCGTGTCTCTCTCAGTAACTTCAGAATTCAAACCCCTAATTGAAGACCTAATAGCTAGAAACTACTATTGCATTGGAATTGATCTGCCAAGCCCTACAAACTGTAACATATAGATTGAAACGCGATTAAGAAAATTACAGAAAATAGAAATTTGACCTGCGGATGGAGCACGGGCAGTGGAGTTGACGGTGGCTCGAATTTTCATATCAGACCGCATATTTTTCCTCTTCCTGCGGCGTTCTGGTGGAGCAAAATTGATGGAGCTAAGAGATGATTCATACAAATAATGTTGATGATGAACTTTACCGGAAAACGGAAAGGTTTCAGATTTTGATTTGTATAGCCTGAAATCTGAAGTGTGGGGAGTGTTTTTGAAAATGAGGGCGAGCGGGAATAAAACCGGGGAAGCGCGTGATGCCAATTGCCGATGAAGTTGGCCATCTTTTTCCAAAACCGTTGCATATTTACGAATTACAAAAAAAATAATTTTTTTTCACTATATGCAGTAATTTTTAATTTAAAATTATAAAAATGCTTATATGTAATAGATGCAAATGTTATTAATTAATAACATATATCGTTATAGGTTTTAGCACATGTTGTGAAATATAGAAAAAAAGGGGAAAAAAAAATTGAAAAACAAACAATCAATAAGATGATGCCAAATGTCGGAAGCCGGGCAATGCACTTCATCTTTATTAAGGAAAAAAGTATAGATAAAATCTAAATAGTCACCCAAGAAGACAAATAAATTCACCTTAGAGCATATCTAACGCATTGATGTTAGTTGATCTTCTTCGGATCAAGAGATTAAGAGTGAAATAATATAATTAGATGATAATGTGAAAATTAAATGTTGACATTATTAAAAATAATGTCTAAAATAGAATTTAACATTATTTTTGATAATAATAAATACTTAATGTGGTATATAATTATTTTTTTTTCATGTGTTAAATTTTTTACTTTCAACATTGTTGTATTGTAAATATTTTTATGCCTGTTTGTCATAGCATTAAGAGGAATTGCGAATACTGAATATACTCGTTTGTTCTAAAACTCAAAAATCAAATACTCAATCGACAGTTTTTTACAATTAAATAATTAAGTACTACTAAATACAATATTATAATACAGCATTCACTTTTCATACCTGATTTGACATCAAATACAATATAATAATACATTATCATACACTTTTAAGACATGATTTAACATATGCAGTAAAGAATTTTGAATCCTATAACAAACAATAATTCTTACTACTCACATAATTTTAAATACCTCAAAATTGTGAATATCAAAATTCAAAATTCCAACGAACGCGAGTACAAACTGTAAGCTAGAAACTAACTTATATCCTACTATTATCCTACTATGTATATGACCATATATTATACAATATACTTATATTTTATAAATCATTGAAGGTTGACAATTGATATCGCATAAATAACATATTAAGTGGAGATTTTAAATTTAACTAGAAACCATAATTTCAAAACTTAAATGCCCCATGATAAAACACAAGCAATATTAAAATTACATAGGGACCGGTTTTAAGACATTATCGTTTCATGTTGTTACGTATCACACTAGCATCAACAACTTTCATTGTATCAATAAGTATACAAAGATTTGTTGTAAAGGACAATAATTATGGCGAGTACTAATTTTCTGAAATTCAAAACTAATTAAAATTATAAGGACTTTTACAGTGTCGTGAATGTACCATTCTTCACTTAATCAAAATCATCAGATCAAAAATTAGTTATAAATAATGATAGATCAATGGATGTAAATGCAGGGGGATGAGGAGCATGGTGCCCTCACGGCACCGTATTCATTTCCCAAAATTATATGTTACTTTATTATAAAACTATGGTGGTATTCGGAAGCTAGGGATTTGAGAAAAATTAGAGGTTTTGAACAAGTTTGAAGAATTGACAAGTTAAATTCTCTGATTAAATTATTTAGTAAATAAATGTTGAAATGAGTTTTTTATTCCAAAATACTAACTTAAAAGAAAAATAAATTCATATATAAGTTTTTGAGAAAATATGATTGAGAAGTTAGCTAAAATTATACTTTTGCCGTTAAAGTATAAAATTAACTTATTAATCATTAATTTAAATAAAAATTAATTTACGACTAATTTATTAATTAACTGTTAGTGATATTTATTTTTTTGTACAAATTAAATTCAATATATTTCAAATAAGAATAAATTTAAAATAATGACTTATCTTTTTTTAAATGATGTTTTAATTATTTTATAGACATACCATATACATAGATATTATAACATAAAAATTATCAAGCAATAGACTCTATTGGTATCTTAATTGGTCATTTTAAACAATCAATTAACTATCAATTTTCAATAATTTATCAAATATTTATCTGTAAACCGTTAATACAATTAACTAATCAAAACATCAATCAACTAATGCAATCCGTTAATTGTCATACATGGCGTAGCAGTAGGGGCGAATCTACATGGGTTCAAGGGGGTACAATGTACCCCCAAAATAAATTATTTATATATATTATGTCATAATATTCAAAGATTTGAGAATGATGTGTTGGTTTGTTACCTTGGTTTGGTTTGTAATTAAACCACCAGGTTCAAACCTCAGTGTACACATTTATTTTGTTGATTTTTTCTTAATAAAACACCTTTTTTTTTGTTAATTTTTTTATAGATTTTCTTTATTTTATTTTATTTCTTCTTTGAAAATAAAACAAGGGTTTTACTCTTGTATACATATATATTTTTTAATTTAATTTACAAATCTTTGTTTTGTTGAGTTTATTTTTTCTTAATAAAACACTTTTTTTTTTGTTAATTTTTTTTAAGATTTTCTTTATTTTATTTCTTCTTTGCAAATAAAATAAGGATTTTACTCCTATATGCATACATATATTTTTTTTAATTTATTTTACAAATCTTTGTTTTGTTGACTTTTTTTTTTTTAACAAATAAAACATAACGTAAATTTCAATTTTTTGGAGTTGAACCATTTGTTTTGATAATTTTTGTTATAAAAAATTTTAGAAAAATGAAGAAAAAATCCAAAAAAAATGTATCATTATTTCGTAACCCCAAATTTAAAATCCTGCGTACGCCACCAGGTAAAACTAGTACATGTACTCAATACTCTTTGATCTTTATGCACAATTGTCTCTTAAAAAACAGGGAAAAGGTAAAATAATAACAAAAAACTCTGATTTCATCATTTGTACGGAATTTTTCCTTTTTAACAGCCTGTCTTGGCTTTATTTATTACTGCAAATCGGCCCGCGTGCAGACACAAGTTCAAAAATATGTTGTGATTAAAAACAGAATAAGTTTAGTGCCTTGAAAACAAGTATGTTGATGGAAAATAAATAAATGCATAGATCATGAGGTGACGAGACATCCTATCCATTTAAAGCTTGCAAACTTCCTACAATAGTGCACATCCATGAAATAATTATGAAACTGTTTATCGAGTTTCATGAACTCAATTTTGAAAAAAAAAAAAAAAAGTTAGGTAAAACTTTGCAAACTGGAGTAACTTTTCATTGTTTAACGCATAAAAATGATTTTCCTTACATTCTATGCAAAAAAAAAGTAATATAGTGAGTGAATTCGATCTTTAAGCTATTGAAGTTACATATCTGAAAATCGGTGACATTTGGTTTTGATATGCCATTGGAACATGCTACTACAAAATATCATCACTTCGTCCAATACATCAGCCTAGCCATCTATGATATCTCATCAATTGAATCGCTTTTTTGAGATTTTAACATGTACTTTCTCTGCAGAATTTAAGAGAGCTCATTTATTGTATACCCAGTATATTCTTCACTAGGCACACATCAAAATAAAATCAAATGTTTGTTCTAAAAGACTAGCAGGTTTACTTTACGCGTATATATATTTTTTCATTTGAAGTTTACTATTCTCCCATCACAAAACTTTAACTACAAATCATTCTTTAGTATTTTTATATTAAGTCAACTTTAATCATTACATTTTTATTTCATATTCATTCACACTGCCTTCATTCTTTCAAATTTTCTTTTATCAATATTTACTCCAATTTCTAAGATTTTCAAAATGAAAATAATATACAATCGTAACCTTTAGCAGTTTCGTCTCAATGAGAACCATCCTCCATTAAATTTTCTAAAACATTAAAAATTGAAGAAAAATCAAACTACCATAATAGGAACCCAAGCGAGCATCACATGCTAATTTGAGCTCAGACTCTTGATTTAAACCACGCCCACTGGAATTCTAACTGCAGTAATTTGTTGCTCTCTAAACATATCTAAGACCAACAACCGAATACAAGCATCAATTTATACACACAATTCTTCATTCTATACGAAAAAATTAAAATAATTTGCCTAAAATAAAGTTCCCCCCAGCCTTGAACGTATAAATGAAAATTCCACGGAAAGTATCAAAATAAAAGCAGATTCAGAAAAATAATTTCTCTTTGTTCATTCAACATATCGAAGTCGTAAAAAGAATAGGAAAACAAGGGAGAACATCGAGTCCTGCGATTCAATAACCACCAACCATGCTCCACTTAATGATCAAGTGGCACCACGTCAAATCTGGTCAGATAAATCACAGTCCGACTTTGATTAATTATTACCAAAAAAAAAAATGACAAAAAGAAAGAAACCCATGTACTGGAATCGTAGCCTAAAAGTATATTTGAACAATGGTTTTCTTGTATGAAAGTTAAAACTAAAAATTGTTCCCAAAAAAAGTAAAAATAAAAAATAAAATATAGATTCTACGTATAAAAGGTCCCTCTTTACAACTCAGTCCTAAACCCTCTTTCAAAGAGTAAAAAAGAATTTAGGAGAAAAATAGTTACAATATCTTCAACAGGACTTACAATTACAAGTTTAATTCAACTAGCATCATGTTAAATATGAAAAGCAAAAGATTTTTTGTCGTGTTCCATATTGTGGCCATTGCAACTGCAAAAAAACTTCCTCCCTTCAATTCCCGCCCATTCCAAAATTATCAAAAATTGACCCTAAAAGAAAGATACTACTCGTCATCATCAGTTAATGCGGCAAAGGAAAAGGGCCTGAACTTATATCCATCCCCACCGTAGAACTTGTTTTGGAATTCCACCCAATGAAGACGCAATGCGTGGAGGAAAGCACTAAGAGTCTCCATCATGAGTAAAATAAATGCTGTTGCAAAAGCGAAAACCGCAAGACCCACTAAACGTATGATGATATTGTCATACCTGCATTAACGACATAAATAGGTGTCACATATTTTACCCAGTTATAAAGAAATTTTCATGAGTGTTGGTACTATTGCAAGTAAATTCATAAAACCATATATTTTGATTATGAAATTCTCACCTTTCTTGGTGATCACCATTTATAAGAATTCTCTCTTCGTTTCAGATTATAGATGACAGCAACAAAAGAGTTTAATTACGAATGTGAAAATAAATAAGCAGCCCAGATAATTTTTAGAAGGGCTTGGGCATTGATTTCATTGGCCCGATACCTGGTCAAGCTGCTGATTTCTGAGCCCAACCCAGCCCGTTGTTCAATTATAGTTTAAAAATCATTATTCAGCAAAGAAGGGGAGAAAGAAAGGAAAAATTGCTAGCAATCATCGTGGACACATCAACTTAGGAAACTTAAACTCTAATATTACACAAGACTACCAGTGAACCTTTATTTTATTTTTTTGGTCATATGACGCATCATAGGACATAAATTAGAGGAAATTTTAATCAACATAAATGCACTACAAATTTGGAAAAAATGCAGTGGGAAATTTAAGAAATCAATTTTCCATTCGCAAGTAGTCTTTGTGCACAGGACATTCAAACTAATACAAGTTAACCCATGTCATTGCAAAAACTTACCCCCAGGCAAGAAGAAGAACCTTCTCATAGAAAACCGTCGAAAGTTCCGAGTGAGCCAAACTGTAATGAAACACGGAAACAATTACAAGTCAAAACTAAGAAAAGAATGAGACAAGTTCAGAGTATTATGCTGGAACTGCTCTATACCTCAAAGCCCACAGCCGGAGATATGATGCAGTATTAGAAACTGCACCCAATACAAACTCAATAGAATGAATCATCTGATGCACGAAAACCTCACTAAAGTTGAACTCCTCATCGTGCGGTGGTTGTCTTGCAGAATCAGGTTCCTCGTCATTAAACATGTCAGAGGTTCCAAGAATTCCATAATTCCGCCCTTGAAATCTCTTGGATATGCACAAGAAAATGGCAAAGTTATTCACTGATACAAATGTTCCGAAACTATACAGATTCTTTAACGTCTTACGATTTTTGAATATAGACTGAAACTACACTCGGACAACCATAGGCAGTTTGAGAGCTATGGTCTATACTAAATATTTGAGCCCTTCAGTCGAATTCAAGTTTGTTTAGGAAAAGTGTAAAATGCATATTTGACAATGTCGATGCTAAAAACATCATAAGCCAATCACACAAACAACCCATATTCAGTACATATAGTGCATTCCATCATTAAAGTTTCAGCTTTAAAACAAAGCACAAGAGCTGCATATTTTCTAGGAGTAGAAAAGGAGGAATAAAATAGCAGACAATTTCCACACCAATCATTTGATTGCAACGAATGCAGATATAGCTATTTTTCAACTGCTATGGACAATCATAAATAACATAACTTTCTGAGAGAAATGTAGAAGTCATTCTAGTTTGGGGGCAAAAAAGAGTACATGTGCGCGTTAGTCATAAAAGAGGCGAAAAAGTTTTTAGCAGTAAAAACTCAAGTCAAACAAAGGGAAATGTATTTGAAAATCATTAGGGGGTAAAATGCTGCAAGTTCAAAATGAGAGATCTCCAGCCTTTTGTAGGTTGCATAAAACAAAAGAAGATACGAAAGCAGCTTGAAGAAAAAGAACAGAAACAAAGGGTACAAGGAGTACCTCAGTGTGAAGTCTCTTTAAAATAAAAGGTTTAGGAAAGAGCATCCACGGGACAGCAATAAGAGCTACGAGCAACAATATAACCTGAGAGAATCCACTTATAATCAACTTCTGCTCAAATATACTTATATGAAAGCAAAATACAAGATTGAATAATCGCCATGCCTGAAGTACGCCCTGACCCCAGAACAGCTTATTTTCACCCAAATCTTCAAAAGGACTTAAGAACATGTAAATCATCACATGGTAGAGGTCTGCTTGAGAACCAGTGCACCATTTAATAATTATAAGAAGAGAGAGATATCCAAAGAGGCTGTTAAGGAAGATCATCTGTGGCACAAACTGATACCTGGTAAGATAACAACTGAATAAGCCTCTAAAATGACAAGAGAGTTGAAGGGGGAGAGAGGGAGAGAGAGAGAGAGAAAGAGAGTACCTAATATCAATTGAGTTGCTGAAGTAGTGTGCATTGAAATAACTTATTATAATTCCTAGATTCATCTGTGTCACACCAAACAAAATAGACATTTTCATCTTGAGAGAGTTCAAGAAAGGAAGCTCAGTACGGCTTCCCCGCCAACTTGGATCCACGCCAAACGGATATGTATCTCTATCTTTGATTAAACCAATTGTACCAGCATTACTGCAGAACAGGGAGCAGCAGAATGAGATCTATGTTATTCAAAACTCAAATGTGCGCCCTTTTATACATGTGTCCCTTCCTAAGAAATAACTACCAATTCCAACAATCTATAATTGAAAGAAGACATGCCTGATTATCACCACATTAGGCACACATACGCGCGCGCGCACAGACAGAGAGGGGTATATACGACTGATAATAGTGAGAGTGATAGTGAAAGGTGGAAAACCCAAATGGAAAAACATGGGAATATCATAAAGCTATGTGGAATTCCTATGGATTGACATGGTCAATTGATGTCTGGACAACGAATGAACTCAGCTGTCAAAATCTAGTGGTTAACAAGATTATTTACCTAGTTTACTGTGCTCCTGCTTAGTTAGGTTCCAAAGATGCAATTATGCACATGCATTAGTTGTCCAGTATATGCCAAAAATCATTTGATGCTTTATCTTGAGATAAACTTCCCAAATTAATAGAGAATGAACAACTTTACCTGCATGTCGCATCTCGGCATTTGTAGGCAGAGCTACCAAATATGTGAAAAGGAACAGAAAAGAATTCATTGTATATCACGCCACAATAAATTGAAAAGAGAGACATCAAAAGGAGGACATATCGGCCACCAAATAACATCTCCATGAAGCTGCCAAGTTTCTGAAAGGAGCAAACATTTATATTACATAGACGAAATGAAGCGGAAAAATAATGATAAGCACTAACAGAAGTAAGCAGCATAAAATATATAAATTGCCAACGAAATTGAAGTGAACTTGCTATTCACCATCATAAAAGTAAAACGAGTGGAGAACTGATTTTCTTAATTACTTCAGCTACTATTTCTATTCTTTTGAAGGAAGACCTTTGCCTTCTCTCACCCCAGGCATCAGTTACTGCCACTTCTGAGCAAATTCTGGTCAGAACAATTAAAAAGTTAGAGCTTACTAGAATAATTATTTACATCTGTTATCATTATATAATATTCATTTGGTGGCGTGCCTTTCCTCGTTCAGCCAGTTACTTTTACAACTTCAAGGTGGCTAAGCATCAAGTGTGTGCCTCCACATTGCACCTAGGATATTTAGTGTGGTTTCCATGGATTTTCCACTCCACAAAGATTGGATCAAAATCCTCTGTTTAATGTGGAGTGTGGAAGCATCTATCATTTTACACCAAATGACAATTTAGCTCCTCTTCTCAGCGAAAAATTCATCTTTTGTTGCTGTTAGCTAAATGGGAAATTTCAGCCGTCTTATTTCATGTTTGCAAAGGTACATATAGATGTCATCACAAAGCTAATGTAAATTCCTGTAGGTCCCTCACCAATGAATACTTCAGGCAAATGATTGAAAGCCTAATTTTCTATTAACTACATGCGCACAGGCACTTTTGGCCCATTTACTTCACAGAACTCTAAAAAGCTGTAGCATTCCACCAAAATGTATTCTAGTCTCAGAAAAGAAAGGAGTCTCAAATATTTCTCCCACTTTTCACATACAAGAAAGTGATTTATCCAGGAAATAAGCTCGCAAGTCAATTCTAAGTTTCCTTCCGACAATGATCTGTCAACACTAAAAGCTACAATGAATTCAAATAAGCATAATAACAAAGTTGTCATGACATGCTCAAGAACAGGAACGAACAAGAAACAGCTTACTTTTATAATGATCCATCAAAAGGTAGCTAAATTTGACAAAATTGCATCCACAATTTTTGCGTAGTGATGTTTATACAAACCAACCCTTTAGTTCAAAATCTTTACAATGACTAACATACCTGTGAACCATATCTTTTCTCACGGGCTATAAGGAACAAAGCTCCTAATAGTAAGCATATGCCATGACCCCAATCCCCAAACATCACAGCAAAAAGAAATGGAAATGTAACAATGGTATAAACTGCAGGATTTGCCTCCTGGTATTTAGCAACACTGCCAAAAATAAAGTGTTCAATTAGTACCTTATTTTACCGTAGCATTTCATATGTAAGTACTTGCAAGCAAAGACAAATATACAGATCAAAAATCACACTTGGATAGCACTGAGTTCTTCATAGAAATGCTAAACAAATTACCGCCTCCAACTTAAGAGCAATAACATATATCAAGCCAAATCAATGCCAATATCCAAACTATTAACCCCTAAACTTTACCAACTAAATAATACTTTCTCTAAAGGAGCACCTATAAGGCTATAAATTTGGTCACATGTTTCAATAGCTGGAGAAGCAAGTTTTGATGGTAGTTTGCTATTGTCTAGAATATGGAAGCGAGCACATCCAAAGCATGTACAAGAATTTTTACATCTCATCTCTCAAAAATAATGAGTCCATTTTAAATGCTAGACATATTGATTTCCTCAGAATAGTGACATCAGAGCCCCAAACAAGCCTTAGATTGAACGCTCACATTAGTTGCACTCAATATCAATGTTCAATTTCATGAGACTGCAATCATCTAGGAATTCCAACAGGTAATGCACATTTCAGTTATGTATTCCATCTATGCAAAGGTCTCAATATCTAATAGATTTCTGTACAATGGATATGGATTCTCTTTCCACAAACATACAATAAGCAGCAGCAGCAAAGAGATATTTTATAAAACATAATAAATGCCCTCAGGGCAGAATTAACAGAGAAAAAATTCCACTACTGAGCATGTTGTCTTCTTTGATGACGAAGACCTTTAAAATCCAACTTTTCTTATTAGAGTTGATTACAAGGTCGGGAAGAGAAGATGGTTCACAATTTCATCACCCGTCTTGCAAAATGGAGAAGCTTCTGCAATCAAACAGCATTTCCAAATGCAATCTATCCGTATTAGCCTCCCATGTTGGACACAAAGCCCCAAAATGTTGAAAGACCTAGGTATTCTTTTTTTCCAGATCATCACGAGATCATGCCAAAGAAGGCGGAACTATTCTAAAATTTTAAAACACTTTGCAGAGTAAAAGTATTAGAACTGGAAAGTAATTCACCTACATAGTCTGAAACTGGTAAGTTAAGGGCACGATTGAATACCATACATTTCAGAAAAAAAAAACTTTGAATAGTGATGAGATTTATTTTTTATTTTTTGGAAGAAGAATAATAAATTTTAAAAGTGTGAATGGGTATGAGATGGAAATGTAATAATGAAAGTTGATCTGACATAAACATAGTAAAATGATGATTGGATATGATTGCTAGTTAAAAATATGTGAGTGAGTGAATAGTAAATATTTATGGAAAATGTGTAATAATGATTAGTGATTTGATGATATTTTAAGGAAATGGGTTGAAGTGATTGGTGGGAGAAAAAGGTGAAAAAGTGAAGAGTGTATTTTTTGAAAATTTCATAAAAACCCTAATTTTAAAAACATATCCAATTGCTCCCTAGGAAGTCAGCTTCCGTTCATTTCTTGATAGCCCTTTTCCACCAAAGGGAACAAAGACATGTTTGCGAATAGAAATCATAAACCATTTTTTTATGAAGCAAGGTGGCATCTTATTCTAAAGGATTTTGAATACAAAATCCCAACTGGAAGCCCATGATTGAACCAAAGATTTTTGTTTTTCCATTTTCATATGTTCACTTGGAAGAAATTCAAAAAAAATCAGCGCAATTGAAATGCAAGCCCTGCAGCCATTCCAGTGGCAATGATGGGAAGCACCTCACATTGTTCAGTAAATAATCATCAGGCCAATGTTTCAAAAAACGAAAGGTGGAAACGAGGCGTTTTGCTCAGATGAGGCGAAGCGCATGCCTCGAAGCTTGCGCCTCAATTGTTTTTGGAAAAAATTAAATAAAAAACCAAAAATAATAAAATTAAATCTAAAAAATATATATATCAACTAAAATTCTAAATTTAATTCACAACCAAAAATTAACAATTAAATACAACAATTTAAAAAAAAAAAAGAAGTATCAAGACAGTGGCTGCAAAAAAAAATAATAAAAAAAAATCTCAACTAAAAGTCTAAAATTAAGTAAAAACAAAAAAATTAGCAATTAACTAGCAATTAGCAATCAACCATTAAATACAACTAAGGGATTATTTTTAAAAAAACTCAACTAACTGCCAAGAAAAAAATGTGTATCTTTTTTTTTTTTTTTTGTTTTTTACAAGTTATATAATAATAGCAAACACCTATAGTTATATAGCAATATAATTTGTTCAGAAGAAATGGGGGAGAAAGGGGAGATAGAGAGGGGCAGATCGAGCAGGAGAGAAGAGAGAGGAGTGCGATATAGGGGGTTTTTCAGCCGACTGCTTTAGATTCTATTTAGCTTCTTTTATACATTTATAAATAACAATAAATAAAGAAAAAATAAAAGAAAATGGGAAATTCAAGAAAAAAAAACAAAAAACACGCACTAAAACTGAGGCGTCCGTCTCGACACTTTGAGGCGCACTTTCCCGATATATGGGTCCGATGCGCCCGCCTCGAACCAAATTTCTCAAAACCGTTCTGAGGCGCGCCTCGAGGCGTACGCCTCAGCCGTTTTTTGAAACAATGCAACAGGAATAACTACCAAAGCTACTGAAAGATTACTCCACCAACTGCAGCACTATTGAGGAAGGAAGCTCTCGAGAGTATTCACTAATCGTACCCCTTACCCATTCTATCCGCATACCCCAAGGTTGACAGTATAGTTCACAAGAAAGCACTACACAAGGCCTTTATATTTCTTAGAATTCTTTCTGGAAGTATAAAATATCTGTTTTATAGTTCTTGAGAACAAAGGGGTAGATGTTAAAACAATAAGCCATGGCCAGTAAATGGATTTCAAAGGCTATTGTACTCCTCTAGTGTACTCAGTTTTCTTACTTGGGGAACATAAAACAATCAAACAAATAAAAATCATGGCAAGACACCATAAGCTAAAATGTGGTGAAAGGATCATCAATCGGTAACTCAAGAAAATTTGAGAACCAATATCAGCAAAAATAACCAGCGTGCAACTAGGAAACTAGTATGGCAACCAAGAACGCTTTTTGTCTAACATCTCACTAACACCCTGGCTATTTATTCTAACTAGGCAATATTCATGATTAACAAAAAACAAGTAGGAAATATGAGAGCATGTAAACCCAGACAAAGCCCCTGATCTCTATTATCCAGAAGGGAAATCAGCTCAACTTAAGTCAGGGAAAACAAGGTTTCTGTAGATGATGTTTATTATATAGTCGAGTAACTAGAGCATTTACCCACAAACCAATATTATAGAGAATCTTAGATTTCAGCAAAAACTCAAGCAAAGCTAGCAGCATGTTCATCTACTTTCTGCGTGTTAGGATCCAAGAGCAATAATATGGCATAGAGCACCATAATTGAAAGCACTATTCATAAACATTTTGCCCGTAGACAAAAACAAATAACTTGTCAAATAGACGAGAACAAACAGAAAATAGATATCAAAGAAATGAAAGGAGGTTATCATGTCCAACGAAATATGATTATACAATATACATTCACTTACCCATATGCATCAACAATTTCTTGATATGCATTTGTGAGCTGGTTGGTTCTGAAGTATGTTGGAGGCAACTCAACTGAATCCATCACATGAAATATTATACCCACTTGTGAATTACTATCGAAAGTTGCACGTTGCAAAGCTTCTTGAATCTGCAATATTTTGAAATTTTATCCTTTTAACTCAATTGTATAAAATAGCAGTACTCTAGGTTTATCTCAAATATATATATATATCATGATACAATAGAACTAGTACCTTAGGTTTTGCAAATACTGGACACCAACCCTCACCAACCAGACACTTCTTTGTCACGTCAAAATTCAGCATATTTAATGTGTCATAAATAGCCTTTTCACTTCTGACCTAAAAGAGGGAGTTTAAAATAAGGAATTGAGTTCCTACACTTGCATGCAGTGATTTCAAGTGCAAAAGAAGAATATTAAAAAAATTAAATCCAACCATATTCGTCCACTTCATAAGCTGAAACCCAACAGAGGTGAGAGCCGTATCCCGGTGACGTAGGCCAGCCTCTAAGGTAGTTTCCAACTCAGACAAGCGTGACAAAACCTGAAAATAAAAAAAACTAATAAGAATAGCTCTACTACTTTGTAGTCACCAAATGTAGTGTGAAGCTGCATAAAGGCGAAAAAGCCAGGTAATAAAAAGGTGAAAATATGCAGAATTTATAAGAAGGCTACAATAAACTTTGAACTAAATATCTTTTAGTTATAACATTGACTGCATCTAATAGAAAGATGTGGAATTTTAAGTGGTTACACAAAGAAGTATTGTTAATCTTGAGGCAATGCTTCTTGTAATATTGACTCACAAGGACCAAATGTCACAAAAAATAGCCATTCTTCATGAATTCTCAAACTCAATAAGAGCATTGGTTCGTGCATCTTAATTAACATATACATTAATTGACATATGAAGCAAATGCAGGGCCAAAAAAAACATACTTCTTCTTACAATAATAATAGAATCCGAGCACAAGTGTGCCTAAAACTTTCCTATATGCAACAAAACACAAAAGCAATCAGCTAAGCAACATACTTCTCTAGTTATTTGCCTCCGCTTGGTTGTATCCTCAGGAACTGGATAGCAGCTTGCGCCGAATGCTTCACAGATTTTCAGGATTTTTTTTCTTGCCTGCTCGCCTGAGAAGAATACCACAAAAACTATTTTCTCAACCTGCAGATGCAAAGGTACACATCAATTATTCAGAACATTTTGTGGCTTTCACCCCTAAAGAGATCCAAAATATGACAATATTCTGTCACACTCTACTATAAATAAAATAGAACAGTTTAAAAGGGAAATTGTTTAGAGATGGGAAACAGGTATCCTTCTTTTTCATTTCGGGAGCTGTATATAAGCTTCTTTTGCTTTTTAAATGGTTGAGCTTTACCATTTCATTTGATGCAGGATCCACAATTTGATCATCTGCTGGTGCCTGGTTGAAAAGCATATTGCCTCTTGTCGTACGAAATAACATCCTCTCAAATCTTAGAACTTTAGACTTACAAATGATGCCACTTATAAATTTTACACCAGATTGGTCTGATGATCCAGGTTGCAGCTCCTGCACTTATAAAATCTACATAAATACAGCATCCACAACATCCACAAAGCATCAAAGTAATCTACCAATAAAAGTCAAAAGATCAGATAATCCATTACCTGTTCAAGCAGCGACGCTGCATCCGTATAATCATTGTTTGTATAGACATTTTCATCTAATTCAGTCTCCTGAGCTGCAGAATGACTCCCGCCAGGCACAAGGAAGTCACCTGCCTAGAATCACCATTAAACCATTCACACGTGTCAAACAATTGAACCATGCAAATCGTCGTTTCGAATTTTTGGTCATTTTATTTCTTTCTTGCCTATGTGGTTCTTTAAATTCTTCCCATTTTCTTCCCTGTTTCTATTTTATTTATTTGGTAACATGCGTGACTGAAGAAGAAAATTCATTTTTGCTTTGTTGCCTAAGTGAATGAAAAATAAGATTCAGTTTCCGTTTTGTTGACTACTTGAATGACTGTTCTCTAATCTTCAATATCGTGTGCTCATTTACTCTTACTCTTTTAACAAACTATGCATTAAGTAAGAGGAACATGTGACGCCCTTCCGATGATCTCCAAATCGTTATAATATTCTGGGATTTCCACGTACAGAAATAAATAAATAATAAAAGGTAAAAGTACAATTATGCAATATCATCAATAAATGAACTACTTGAAAAGAAACTCAGTGATACTTTCTTGACAAAAAAAATCAACCTAATGTTTTTATACTTGATGGAGAAAAAGGAGAAAGGCATCAATAGTTTGCAGAAGTACCTTCTGCAGAACCATCTTGAACTCAAGCAGCTCATTATATGTTTGCTGCAGTTTCTCACTGTTAGCGTTCATTTCAATCAGCTCATGTTCATGATCAGCAAGTCGAACCTAAAATAAAAGATTGTAAGAAGTAGTCCAAATTAGTTGCATGGGAAGCGAAAGAGAAGGTATTTATAGCATAAATATGTTCATTTGTAAGCAGTTGAGGCAAAAATAATAATAATCATGATGATGACGACAGCAACAACACGAAGAAGAAAGAAAGAAAGAAAGAAAGAGAGAGAGAGAGAGAAAGAAACCTCTAATTCTTCTAATTCAATGTCAGGTTGGGAAGCTGGATGAGGGGATGGCGTTAGACCAGCTTTATGTATCTGATCTTTGAAAAACCGAAGTTTTCTGGACATCTCAGCACATCTTTTAACCTAAAGACAATTTACGAAAATAAGAACACATGACAGACAACTCACAAGGTGAAGATTTTTCTATAAAGAAGAACAAATAATTTCTTTTTTTTTTCCCATTAATATCAAGAACATAAGCATGGCCATTACAAAGGTTCTCGTTTTGTCTTTCTTTTCTTTTTAAAGAAAGAATAACTCTAGAGGCATCTACAAAATAGCTATAAAACAAGGATAATACAAGCACACGTACCAATAATTTAACCTGTTAATTTTCAGTAAAGGTCATGTGCATTTAAAAGCAACTTATAAAAATGTGCATGCTAGAGAAATTGAATAACCACACGGTTTTTGTCCTGTAATTCTAATAAATAAGGTTGAAACAGAATTTGGAATACAATATCCAGGGCACCCTGATACTTCACTGCAAACTGAGTTCTCATCAAAGGTCATTACTTACGCGTTATTTAGACTAGGATGCATCAGCACTTGTGACCACTTTACTGTCCTGCAAATGGGAATTCCAGAACAGTGTGTATTCTTGCAGGTCTAAAGCCTACCCCAACCCAAAAGGGAGAGAGAGAGAGAGAGAGACTACATAGTACCACAGCCACGTCTTTAAGAGCCAACGTGGCTTCACAAGCAACAATGCTTTCAATCTTTCAAATTTTGCTTGACCTTTACCGTCAACAGATCTCACAGTTTTAGCAATATATTCCGGTGGAAAGTTCAGTTTTCTACTTATTAAAACAATATCAACCTATCCCAACTGCTTCGCATCTTCACATTATTTTTATTACGAAACCACTATTGGTAAAGTCTAAGTGACCATAAAGTTGAATCATCTCATATGCATTGAAGTTTGAAAGTATATAAGGAATGGGGGTATAGATCCTAAAAAACATAGCTTATATCCACGTTTAACTTTCACACAAGCTGAAAAAGGAACAAGATGAGAGATGTCTTGTAATCATCAAACAACAGCAATCCATAAACAGTACCTGATTAACAAATGTTCTCTGGAAAGGGCTTTTATCATCATTTAACTGTCAATAAAAAACAACACAATTGAGTACATCAATAAATATACTAGCAAAACACAGAATAAACAAAATAATTATAAGCTTATAGAAGACTCCCTTCAAGTAATTGCACATAAAATTCAGAAGAATGTCCTGGAGTAGTTGCCCAATATCATCATTTACTATGCCTTTAAGATTCAAGAACCTCTTATAGGCTGGAGCATGAATACAATAGTAAACGACTCTTTATTGGTTCTGAGCATAACATTTCAATTTACAAATGACACACCAAGCACTACAATTATATGCATGATTTATTTCATTAAAACTGTTAACCAACAATATATTAACTCAGATGAAGGGGAAAAGGTTTATAATAATAACAATGCACTTTCAGTGTGCCTTGGAATAGTCCATAAACACATTCTTCCACTGTAAATAAATAAAAACTGAATTTGAATGGTAGAAGATCCTTCAATTGGGATTAATTGCCCCCTAACTACTGATGGCATATTGAATCTAAAGAAAACTGTTAAAAGCACATCTCAAATGAAAAAGATCTCGTTCCTAATCAGTGGGTCAACATCAGTGGCAACACTCTATCAATATTTTCACTCAATCTCAATATTTCCGCAATTAGAAATTTGAACATGTTGTTTAGGCCTTCACTCCACTGATATATAAAAATTGGATCCGAAAACTGAAACGCAACCGCTAAAAAAAGTAGGAAATATAAAATCACACAAACAAATAGTGAAAGAGAGAGAGAGAGAGATCTAAACGTACATCGCGGAACTGAAGGAGACCAAGCTGGCCGAGATAAGAGACGGCGCGGTGAGCCGACTCGACGGGGATAATAAGCTGCGCAAACATCATCTTCTCGGAGCGCATCAGATCCATGCTTGGCAAATTGTCTATGTACTCCATTTTCCATCCACCTCTAAAAACGGCGCCCTTATTCGATGCTTATTCGGATCACTTTCTGGTAAATTCTCGGCCTTCTTCAGATCTGAATTCGATCACAGAGAGAGAGGTTCAGTGCGTGTATACGTCAGACATGGAGTTACTATGAATGAGCGGTGTGTTTCAGTTATACGTATGTGTGTTACGTATAGGTCGAGTGGATTTTTATGGCAGTGGAGGACTGGCAATGGTGGCAACTGCCATGGGGAATTTTCGTGTCGTTTTCAGTTTTATTTTGGGAACGGAAAGAGGAGTGAAATGGAAGGTACATTGAAATACTGTTCACGCTAGGCTGACGACTTTTTCCGTAAAAACGTAACTTTTTTTAAGTGATTTTCTTTATTTATCTTTGGTCCCACATGTATAGTTTAAAAGGAGTATTTCATTTTTTTTTTTCTATTCCACAAAAATCCAGTTATCATATATAATATATTATTAATTTTTTATTTTTACATATACCCTTAATTAGTATTCTTGAAATAACAATTTTCATAAAATCTTACCATTTCAATAACAAATATACTAATTTCCAACACTGATTTCTATAATCATTAATTGATATTAATAAATTCAAAAAGGGTATAATTGAAAAATACCAACTAAATTAATAATTTAACTATACTCTTATAAACTACTCATTTCTCAATCGGTAAAATCAATCGTATGACTATCATTTTAGGACAGAGGGAGTATTATTATTAGGGAAAATTCCAATTTACTACCAAAACATAAACTCCAACTACCATATAATCCATTGACTTTATTTATTCCCGTATAACCCAAATACTTAATATTCAATCAAGAATTACTTTTAAAATATCAAAATTACCCATACACCTTAATATATATATATATATATATATATATATATATATATATATATATATATATATATATATATATATATATATATGTAATTCTCATATGATATACTTAGATCATACTCAATTCCCAAATGATCCTTTAATATTTTTTCCTTCCCATTTAAGTCAAAATTTTCCCATTAAATCAAGATTATAATATAAAATGACAAAAATACCCCACCACTCAAAAATATTAAATTATAATTGGTATGAAGGTTGCTGGTATGAAAAGGAAATTTCCAACCCTAATTCAATTTCCCGTCCCTTTCTCCATTTTGTTCCTTCCGTAATCAGAATAGCCCACCCTTTTCCCGGCAAAGACGGGCGATGATGGCGTCGGCAGTTGTCGGCGACGTTCAGGCGAAGCTCTATCTCCAAAAGTTGGGGATCGGCCAGCACCCTCTCCTTCGATCGATCGACGACTGGCAAAGATCTGGCAAGGCGGAGGACGGCGACGACAAATCGGGCAGCAGCGTTCGGCTGGAGAGGCGACTCGGCTGCGCTGAAGTACGGCCTCGGTGAGGACTTGATTCGCAGGCCCGAAAAGTCTCGCGGAGTTGAAGAACAAGAAAATTGGCGAACCGAGCAGACGGGATTATGCTGACGAGGATGATGACGACGACTTTGCAAAGAAGATGGGTGTAATGTACTCATGGATTCAAAAAAAAAAGTCGGGCTTGTGGCTATTGATTGATGATTAATTCATCAATACGTGCACGGGTATTGTTTCGTGTTTAAAAATTGGCGAATTTTCGTATGGAACTCTACTAATTTTGATTTTCAGAAGTAGAGATGATTGGTAGTTGTTGTTGGCTGTGTGTACCATTTTAGGTTCTTATGGATTTGTGGAGTGTTTTTAAAGCTCTCGGCTGGCTGGGGAATTATTCTCTCTTTTTTTCCCTGTTTGTAATTTCTCAGTATTTGTGTTAGTCTTATTTGCCTGAGATGAGGATTATATGCCTGTAACATCATAAGATAAATAATTAAAATTGGTATCATTTGCCTTTTTCTTCTGTGCTTAATCTGTCTCGAAGGATCTGACAATTAGATGAAAAAAAGATACTTGAACAAGATTTACAATAGACTAGGATTTGTTTACCTTCACTAGTAAAAAAAATGGAGAACCAATTTCTTTGCTGATAATAGAATAGTTTTCTTCGTTTCCTTTGTTTGCTGCTCGGTTGCAGAAATTAAAATGGAAAGGTGGAAAGTAATTTGTAATTTTCCAAGAATTTTGTAATTTTGTGAAGTAGTATGCAATTTATGTAAAGTAGTTTGTAATTTTCAAAAATTTTGTGAAGTAGTATGCAATTTAGCAAATTAGTACCTAATTTATCAAATAATTATGCGAAGTAGTATGTAATTTTCCAAAGTTTGTGCGAAGTAGTGTGTAATTTTCTTGAATTTACTCGAGTAGTTCTGAGATTTACACTAGCAGTTCTGAATTTACACGAGTAGTTCTGAATTTTTGAAGAATATTTCTGAATTTAACACGGGTAGTTCTGAATTTTTGAAAAACAAAATAAAATAATTATAAAGGGTAATATAGTACTCTTATATAATTTTTGGATTAAATGGGAAGTTGAGATTTCAATGGCCTATTTGGGAAAAGACATTTCACTAATGGTCTATATGGGAATTGAGCCTATATATATATATATATATATATATATATATATATGCTAGTTTAACGCCCATGTATTACACGAGATTTATAAAAAAACTAAATATAAAAAAAGATTTATGAAAATTACCAAGTTTTAAATTTAAAATAAAAAATTGAATGGACGTGTTTCAACCCCTGCCCTGTTAAATTTATTAATTATTATAATTATTAATTAATATTATACTTTAATATTTAGATTACATTCGTTAATAATTATATTTACAGATTTATACAAATTCAAAAGATGTCACATTTTCAACCCGTCTCTAATCTTTATTAATTAATTATTATTAACTCATTTTATATTATATTTAGATTAACTTTATTAATAATTATAGTTACATACTTTGAAATTTTAAAAAGGTGTCATACTGTCAAGCCTTCTTGCATTTTGCCATTGTCTATAAATATTAATTAATTTTTATTATATAATCATATATATATATATGTAGATTGAATTCATTACTAATATTTAGTTACATTCAATTATTGCAAATATATCATAATTTACCTATACATAATATTTAAAATTTCAAAAATAATATATTTCAACATTTATTATAAATAAAATTTATTTTATTATTTTCATAAATAAATTTTTTTTTGTAATTAAAATTATTTAATAAGTAATTTATCTTTTAATTAAAATACTTAATTTAGATTTTTTTTCTACTAATTATATATGACTTATTTATATTTTTTTATTAGGAGTACAAAAAAAAATTATTGAATTAGACATAATATAATAAAAGATACTATTAAGTTATTCTAAATATAATAAAAAGAAAATATTAAATTAGGCAAGATAGAATAAAAGAAATATTAAATTAGGTATATATTAGACTCGGATGACACATAAGCAACCGAAGCACCAAATTTTTTTATTATTCAAGCGAAGTATACGAAGCAGACACATATATTAAGAGAATTTTGCATAAAATACTTGTTTAACACCCGTGTATTATATGGAACTTGTCAAAAGATAAATACAAAAAATATTTGTGATAATTACTTAATTTAAATCTAAAATAAAAAATTAAAATAATGTATTCTCAACCCGTGCCTTGTACATGTCTAGTCTATTTATTAATTATTAAAAATATTAAATAATTTTGTATTTGATGTTTAAATTAAATTCATTAATAATATTAGTTACACACTTACAAAAATTCAAAAGGCGTCACATTCTAAACCCGAGTCTAATATTTATTTTATTAATTATTATTATTAAATCATTTTATATATTAATATTTAGAATAAATTCGTTAATAATTATTAGTTACATACTTTGAGATATTAAAAGATGTTAACTCTCAAACCGTGTCGCTTGTACTGGTATCTAATCAATGTTTATTAATTATTAGTATATAATTTAATATTTTTATGTTTACATTGAATACATTGCTAATATTTAGTTACATACTTAGATTATTGTAAATAACTCATATTTCACCTAAATATAATATTTGAAACTCCTAAAATAAAATTATTTTGAATTCTATTATCAATAAAACTTATTTAATTATTTTCATAATAAAGTTATTTTTGTAATTAAAATTATTTCATATGTAGTTTGTCTTTTAATTAAAATAATTAATATAGATTTTATCTAATAATTATATATGACTTATTTATTGTTTTATATTAGGAGAATCGAAGGAAAGTATTGAATAAGGAAAAATATAGTAAAATAACTCAATTAGGTAAGATATAATAAAAAAAAAGTATTAAATTAGGTAAATATTAGGCTCGGATGACACATAAGCAAACGAAGCACCATAATTTTTTATTTGACAAACGAAACATACGAAGCAGACACATAGGTTAAGAAAATTTTGCATTAATATATAGGGGTTATATATATATATATAAGGTAAATGAGTTTAATTTGGGATTTTTAATTTTTTAATTTTGAAAAGGAAACAGTCTAGGTTCATTCCCCCTCTTAAGTTTTGCAGTGTAGAATATAATTTTCCAGAAATTATGAGAAGTAGTATGTAATTCTCAAAATTTGTTAATTTATGAATTTTCTCAAATTTTGCTAAATAGCATGTAATTTTTCAGATTTTGCTAAAGTAATACGTAATTATTCAAGATTTGCCAAGTAGTGTGAAATTTTACTAAAGTAGTATGAGATTTAACGGTGGCGAGTGACGGCGATGGTAGGGGATTTTGCCAAATAGTATGTAATATTGCCAACGTAGTATGAATCACACGTTGTAGTATAAAAATTTAGGAAGTAGTATGAAATCACAAAGTGTAGTATAAACATTTAGGAAGTAGTATGAAATCACACGATGTAGTATAAAATTTTTGGGATGTAGTATGGATTGATTAATAAGGGTATATTAGTATTCTTGTATAGTACTTTGTATTAATTGAGAAGTTAACATTTGAATAGACTATTTGGGATAAAATATTTTTCTAATGGTTTATATGGGAATTGTCCTTTATTATTATTACTATTGTTGTTGTTATTATTATTATTATTATTATTATTATTATTATTATTATTATTATTATTATTAATTTTTGACCAATAAATACAGATTAGAAGGTATTTTTGTCAAAATCTCGTATCTTATTTTTTTGTTTATTGAGTATAATTTTCTACTTTTTTACCACTAAGCCTTTAACCTCATTTTTAGGACAATTTGCCCTTGGTTCATTCATTTACATTCGCTCACGCGATTGTCTCTCCCCTCAGCTCATGCCATCGTCTTTGTCCTCTTCTCAATCCAAATTCATCGTCTTTCTAGCCTCGTTTTCAAAATCAAAGTCTACAAATCGTTATCCAAGATCTTGCCATTAATCGAAGTCGCCAGTTTCAGCTGCAATCAAGCGATTCTCAAAATAATCGAGGGTTCCGATCGGATTTACATCAAGATTTACTTTAACAGGGGAGGAGTGCTCGTTGCTGAGGGGCAGTGCGGGTCGATCGAGTTCGTCGTCATTGTCTATTTTTGGTATTCCTAATTGCCAATCAAATCAATTTCTAAATTCTCCAATCACTATTTTGATTCAATGTGTGTGTGTGTGTGCACACTTCATGTACGTAAAAGTTGAGGTGTTGAGCCGGTTACGGTTAACCGCATAACCGTCGGTTTCTAACCGGTTGATCAGTTACGGTTAACCGTTGACCGGCGATCACGGTTAAAATTGTAACCGTCAACCGGTGATCGGCGGTTAGGTTACGGTTAACCTGACCGGCTAACCGTAACCGCCGGTTAACCGTTTTTTTTTTAAAGAAATCCAGTGAGCAGTCGATCGACTACCAACCAGTCGATCGACAAATGTCAATCGACTGGTCATTATTTCTTTTATATCAGTTAATCGGCGATTAAACCGCCCGGTTAATAGATGTTGAGAATCAACAAGTGAGATCAACTAGTCGTTGATGATCAACGGCCAAAATTTGAATTGGGAACTAGCCGTTGCCGGTTAACCGCGGTTAACTGGTCTAACCGAACCAGTTAACGAATAGATTTTCAAAATTTTTTTAAATACATTTTGACATCTATAAATACCCCACTCCCCAACACCAAATCTCACACCAATTCATCTCTATTTATTCTTCTTCTTCTCTTATATTTTCAAGTTTCAAGTCAAGTTGCTAATTTGTGCAAAAAATAATAACAATAATATTCTTAATTCTCTTTTATAATATTACTATGAGCTCTTCTCGTAATGTCAATACCAACACTCCAACCTCTTCTCGTCGAGGTCGAGGATCTCGACGACAATCTTTGGTCGTTGCCGGAGATTACGTTTCTGACGAGATGACGGCGGGGGAAGTTGAGAACCTATATAATCAAATCAACTTCGACTCGCAAAATCAAACCAATTTTGAAGAGGATTTACCTAACTCCGACGAATTTGAACCGCCGGCCGCCGTCAATTTGGATGAAGATGAGGAGGGAGCTGATGATATGCCACCGCGTCAATCGAAACTAAGGGGATTTGTTTCCCCCATCTTCCGACTGCATTTCACAAGAAAGGCGATCAATGGCGAATCTTGAGCGTAATGCAATTATTGCTCGACTCATTACGCCTTCGGTTCTAAAAATAATAGAGGGTACGAGTCGCTCAAACACCACATGGAGAAGAAATATCCCGACAAACACGGCATTGGTAGCTCTCAAATACAACTAAACTTCTCATTTTCATCTACCGCCGGCGTCGGGACCGGTGGCCAAGGTACGAGTTCTTCTAGTTTATTTCAATATACCGAAAGTGGTCATAAAAAGTTTCTTGCAAAACTTGTTTCCGTTTTGAGTCTACCTTTTAATCATGTGCATAGTAGTCATTATGAATATTATACTAGGGGTGCATGTAATCCATCCAGCACTAGGATTTCACGAAATAAATTGACTCGCGATATTGAAAAAATAGCCGGTGAGTATAAATTGAATTTGATTTCAATAGTTGATAGTTTGCCTCATAGTGTCTCCATATATTTGGATATTTGGACGGATTCCTTTCATAATCATAATTATATGGGAATTACTTGTCATTGGATTGATAATTCTTGGACTTTGCAAAAACGTTTAATTGCATATAGAAAGTTTGATAGTCAGCTGAATATTTCGCGCAAAATAGCCACTGTATTGTCCAAGTATCATTTAGGTAATAAAAAAATTTCAATTTTATTTGATAATGCCACCGCTAATACGGCTAGTTTAGATATGTTAAAAGCTTTTTGTCAACCCGCTATTGGCAGCAAATTTTTTCATGTTAGATGCATTTGTCATATTTTGAATTTATGTGTTCAAGATGATTTAAATCTTTTTAAATCTAAAATTCAACCGATTAGGAGTGCTATATATTATCTACGTTCCCACGATTCGCTTCAAAAAAGTGGCAAAATTTTTGCTGAACCAATGATTTGCATCCAAAATTTTTTTCAAACGATGTGTCAAATCGTTGGAACTCTACTTATAAATTATTTAATGATTCTTATCAATATAGAGATGCATTGTGTGAATTTTTAATAATCTAGATGTCGATTTCGTTTTGTTTTCGAATATGTGGGATGGTTGTTATAATATGATGTCCCTTTTAAAAAAATTTAACGACGCCACCGTGACTTTATCCGATGTTTATTATCCTACCTCTTCACTAGTTGATCAATGTATTCAAATTGTACTTGTTAGTACTGTTTTACTCGATAACTCTGAATTAGGTGAATGTATTTCTAGTATATTGAGTAAATAGGTCAAATATTTTCTGTACATTCCGGACGTTTTTTTTTTGCAAAAATTTTAGACCCGAATTATCGGATGGAGGGTTTACAAAATTTACTTAAAGTTTATTACGATGCATTATGACCTTCTTTAGAAGCTTCAAATATTGAAATTCCTAGCCCTCTTAGTGTTGCTCACCATGCACACGAATCTTTAATTCAACTTTTTAAAGATTACAATGAATCTTCTAGTGATGTTAATGTGTCCCCTTCCCCCACCACTTTTAATACAAGACCCAACGACCCTCTATAAGCTCTAGCCCCATATACGAGGATAATTGAGGATACTAAGCGAAAACAGCAAAGGGCTAGTGTTAGTCGATCAATGTAATTAGACAGTTATTTATGGGTTTTTGAACCGACTTCGTTTCCAAAAAAGCCCGATGGTATTACTAACGATCTTGTGCAAGTGACCAGTATATTTCCTACACTCTCTAGGATTGCCAAGGAGGTTCTTGCCGTTTCTATTTCAACAGTTTCTGTTGAACAGGCTTTCAGCACGCGAGGCTATATGTTAGATGAGCGTCGGTCTACCTTAACACCCAAAAATCTTGAAAATCGAATGTTGATGAACGATTGGGTGAAAGCCAAAAACCAAGAACAAGAAATGCAATTGGATGAAGGTGAAGAGAGCGACTATTACTATACCAATTCGGGAAGCAACGACAACGACGAATAGGTAAATAGATAAGTGAGGTAAGTATAAGAACTACGCGGACTTTGATTCCTTTTCGAGGATACTTAGACAATTTAATTCTAATATTAAAAGTTAAAATTTAATTTTAATTTCTAATATAAGAATTAAAATCAAGTCTTTTTTTTTAACTTATTTTTTTCAAAAAAAAAAATCGAACTACGTGGACTTTGATTCCTTTACGAGGATATGTAGGCAAGTTAATTCTAATATTAAAAGTTAATTTTTTAATTTTTAATAATAGAATTAAAATCAAGTCCTTTTTTTAAAATTTATTTTTTTCCAAAAAAAAAAAATGATCGATTGCTATGCAGTCGATCGGCTGCTTTTCTGTCAAATGACAGTGTTTCAGTTGATCGACTGTGTTCGCAAAACCAAAAGTCAATGTCCTTCAGTCGATCCAGCAATCGATCGACTTCTTTTCTTTTTTTAAATAAAAATAAAAATCGACGGTTAACCGCCGGTTCAGTTAACCTGTTTAACCGTAACCTTAACCGGTTCTCAGCCGGTTAGGTTATGGTTAGTGTTGAACCGGTTAATAAATCGATCGATTATTAATCGGTTCAACACGTCTACGTAAAAGTGGGAGTCGGTGAGTGTGAGGGCTTCTTTGTGTGTGACTGAGTGAGTTTTGTTGTGTTTTTATTATTTAAGAGTCGTGGTTGTTTGGTCAGAGTATCTTGGAAAAAGATCTTACTTTATTTACTTAATTCGAAACCAACTATTGTTCTTTTTAGTAGAAATTGAAGTGCATTTATTTGTTTTTGATGCATTTTGTGTGCGGTGGGCTTCTTGGAAGTTGAAGTCCCTGAAATGTGTTTTATGTCAAGTATATTATTTTTATTTTTTTAGTTGCTATTTTTTTTCTTGGATCTCATGGAAGTGTATTTCACTATGCTATTATGAATATGTGTAGTCATAATCTTTTACTAGTTTATGTTTGATTTCGTTTTGAATTGTCTAGCGAGGCTTGAATTCCTTTGGGTTAAGGTGATTTGACTATGTGTTTCCAATTGGGTTGGACCAGTTTGCAGTGAATTCAAGTGAGTATCGACCCATTTTTTGATTTCGATATTCGTTGATATATGCATTCGGGCTTCTCAGACTGCGTTTCCTGATTTATGGCTAACTATCAATCGAACATAATCCGTATTACCCCCATCTCAAATCTGAACAACCATTAGTCACTTAAACGGTTATACCAGATCCGTCTGGATTGTTTCAATCCATAAAGAAAGCATTTTAATTTAATTGCAAATGAATTTCGTGGCTTAAAGTCATTTGCCTTGGCAATGAAAGGCCAACAAACACTTTCGTATATCTCTAAATCATGATCTCCGTAAATATATGATGTAACCACAGGTATAAGTTACATTCTCAATCCTTTGGAATCATAATATCTATTATATCAGAGTACATATCCTCATAGTCAATTTTAGGGCGTTGTGAGAAACTTTGTGCTTCAAGGCTATATTTGTATCTCATGGCTTTATTTTTCTCATTATGCTATCTGACAAAACTTTATTTATGTCCTACAGGCTTTGCACTTGGTGGGGTTAGCACTACCAGACCAAATACCTATCTTATTGTTAGTGAGTTTAGTTATACCTGGATTGATTCTTTACAATTAGGTCAATTTGATCTTTGTTTATATTTCAATAAAGCGTAATTCGTTACCATCATGCTCTATGATTCCTTGAGCAACAGTGTATATATCATTAATGTGTGTGAAATTTTTTTCCATCAACTCATATAAACTCTCATAGTACATTGAGGTTTCTTTATTCTCTAGAATCATATTAAACATTGAAGTGTCCTCCAGTAATGATTCACGGTCAGAAGTATAACTAGAGATAATCTCATGAGAGGAATTATCTTCATTGATGATCAATTGAAGTTGTGCCATACATTCTCTCCTATTAATTGGGCGAGTATTGATCGAACCAAGTGACCTCCCCTATTCCTTTTGGGAGCCACGACCTCAACCACACCTCCACTAAGTATGGTTGCAATATCTTAATCTGCAACATTGTGCCCCTTATGTGGACTTTTAACCTTGAAGACACATTTGCAGGTGGTATATATATGATCTTGTCACTTTAGAAATTGAGTATTCTATACTTTGAAGATCAATCATTCACTTTACCTTACTTTCACTTTACATTGTGAAATGCGGGGATTAGAGTGAGACAGGGTGTGAAATAATTCTTGTCGTTCTATTTTAAAAATACATTTTCTTATCTCCCCCTAACGACGGGAAGACTGTCTCATTAAAATGACAAATTCACAGATTTAGCGGTAAAGAGATCGTCTGTCAAAGGTTTCAAATAACGGATGACTGTTAGAGATTCATATTCAACATAAATACTTAATCGTCTTTAAAAATCCATACAAATGATTTGTCTTTGTAGGGGAAAATAGGCACATTACGTAACCAAATATGCGTAGATATGATAATTAGTCTTATATCTAGTTACTAATTGGTACACAAATTATTTGGTTAGCAGAGGTTCATAAACAAATAAGTAAGAGTTGCATGTAATATTGCACCACTCAGCGCAGAGAAATATATATGAGTGCACATAAATATTATCTTAGTCACCATCTATATCCTTTTTAATGTTGTCTTCTTTGAGACATTATTGTATATGCACATTAGGGTACAAGATGCATTGCATCGATCTTGATTGAAGTGAAATAGACATCAAATGTTTTTGATGTAAAATCTCTAACATTATGAGTCTTTGGTACTTTATAAGGGTGGTGAGTCTTCAATCATACTAAATGTGCTAGGAGTTTTGCAAGTGCGATATTTTTATGGACAATACATGTCGAAACATCTACCAAAACCATAAAATACTTGAATGGTTCATATCTGAAATGGTTATGTCCACATATCACCTATTATCAAGTATAAGAATGAAATGTTATACTTTTATCTTTAGTATATGCAGGTCTCAATCATACAATTTCGCTAAGGGACAAGTTTTGAAAAAATTAGTGATGTATCTTTTATATATGAATGTATATAGTGCTTAAAGTAATTTGTGTATCTACCCCAATGATACTATTGTTCCGTACCATTATGGAAGAAGATCCGGGTAAGATATGCACTTCCTCAGGAATGAAAAAAAATCGATCTACTTGCATTTAGTATTTTGACCTAAATTCCTTGCCTCCTCGATACTCAATCAAATCCTCTTTGGTGTTCCAAAAGTACCTTTCCGAAGTCCTGGAGAGGAAGATGCATCTTGGGTTGACGTATAGTGCGCCTTGTCAGATYTAMTGGGTCATATGGGATTTCCCCGTTCTCTCCCCCGATCGAGATATCCTCTGTTTCGCCCAAGAAAGAAAAATGGAATCATCAAAAAATTGGAGCGTGAAGTGCAATTAGGCGCATTGTTTGGGGGAATGAGATTTTCCCAGATTTATCACTCAGCTTATGTACTCCTTTAGTTTTTAGTTTAGACTTTTTTTGAAAAATAAATGTCTTTCACATCCAGCTATACCAACGAGAAATTTCTTAATTTTTATTTAAATGGCAGTTCCAAAAAAACGTACTTCTGCATCAAAAAAGCGTATTCGTAAAAACTTTTGGAAAATGAAGTAGTACTTTAGAATGCACTGGTTGTAATTGAACAACATTTGGTCGATACTATACTGTGCATCGGATTTCTATCTCATTTTGTGTTTCACTCAAAACAAAAGATGTCCATGTTAATTTCTTATAATATGGATCATCATATCATGCCCAAAGTATTCATATCAACCATGTCAAGATTTGAATTAGTCAGTGTCTAAAAGTTATTTGTTGGTCATATCTTATGATTCAATGATAAAAAAAAGTAGTAAAAATACTAATTTACAGGTTCGCAAATAAATGAGAGTTCTCATTATAATCCACTCTATAGATGTGTGTGTATATATATTCAAATGAACTTATTTTATTTCTCTTAATATAATACTAGTTTCAAAATTAAAAATAAATTCGCTAACAAAAAGATTATTCTTGGATATAATATATTTTCCAAATTATGAAAAGTTTTTTTGTACATAACATTTGTAGTTTATTTCTACATTTTTTCATCATAACAAATCAAAAATTTTAAACTCTTAAAATTAGTAACATTTGATATAACAACATACAATTGGTCATGGCTAGAAAATGATTTCTTAAAAAAAAATTCCAATGTGAGAAAGAAAATGTCCTTCACTCTTATTGATTGTACAGCATACAAAATACCATTGAAAATATCACCAAAAATAATTTTTGAAAATGATAGGAAACATTGTTGACTATTTACGATTAGGTTGAACTTGTCTATAGATGTGAATCTCAAACTCATTACAATCCATAAGAAAAAATGACAAATTCGATATTTTTATTATTATAATTATTCTCGATTTACATGAATACATCACCCCCCCCCCCCCCCCCCCCCACCCATATATATATATATATATAGTATATATATATATATATAATTCTTTAAAGATGTAAACATAAAAAAAAAAACTAATTAGGTTATTTACGCTAATTATGTTAAGAAAATTCTTACATAATTGCAAAAAAATAAATTACTCATAATATTTTTAATTAAAAAAATAAATCAAATTAACTTTATGTGGCTTTTTCTCTCTCTTTAAACTTCATTTTTATATAGATATAGATAAATAGATATACATATATAGATATAAAACCTGGAAATATTATATAATATATATATATATATATATTATATATACTATATATATATATATATATATATATTTAAATTACCATAGTGACTATTTTTCCTTTTGAAGATTTTATTATTGTTATGGTTTCTGTTCTTATTTTAGTTTGCATTAATTAATAACGTTAAAGTAGTAGGTATTGAACAACTTTTTCATTAATTTTACTTTCAAATCGAAGTGCATTTTGTTCATGTGACTTAGTCAACCTACCACTTGAAACAATCATTTTAAGGGATTTTCAAAGATGTTTCCATATTTAATCAAGTGGGGTTCACATTATTAATATCAGGCACAAGATTATATGTACTATTTAAAAAAATAATTATAGTAAAATATTGAGTAATATTGTCAAAATTTCTTCACATGTAATAGAATGATATGATTTGAACTATCGATCTCACCTCTAATAGGTAAGATCGTCTCGAGTGCTATTTTGTTATGGTTGAATGAATTTTATCATAGTTCTTTGCTAACTTTTGAAGTTTGAGTATGCTCATACTCGGATTACAGGTAATTTAGAAAGTAGTCGGACTGAAAGTGATGGGGTTGTTGTGGGGGTTTTCGGGATGTGACCGCGAATGTGGTTGTGCCATGTGTCGACGCCCGGTAGTGTTTTGGGTTGCTCGTTGGGTATGCACCTATTGGTTCGGCTCTGTTCTATTCTGTTCTGTTTAGTTGTTTGGTAAGTTGTAGGTTAGTACTTTATGTGGCCGGTTGTACTCCCCAACTTGTGGCATAGTGGCTTTTATTCCTATACAAATTGTGTATTTGAGCTAGGAGGCTTTATTGACCGTTGACAATCAATTGTTTCTTGTAATTGCTTGTTAAGTTTTAATATAAGTTCTATTGTTTGAAAAAAAAAAAACTACTAATAAATGGAATGTAATACGTATAAGATAAATATTAACACCACAATATGTGAAATACAATAAATATCTTCAGCATATAAATGATAGATAGTGAAAGAATGTGTTTATAGATCACATTTTTCATCACATTTTAGTATTAAATTTTAGTACATGTCATCATAATATTGTACTATAACATGTGCATTGAAAAATAAAAATGTGAATATTGTATCAATTTAGTTGATGTAGCAAACTTTTAACCATCATAGTACTCTTAAAGCATCTTCAACATAATAATATCATTTGCACTTATGTGACAAAATGGATTAGCATTATAACAAAATTCTTTTTCGATGCATCGATGTTCTGCTATAATTTTTTGGCAAATTATTATTTAACTTATAGAAACAATAAGAATCGATAAATAAAATGATTGGATGATAAACTTTAAATTAATGGTATGAATTGTTAAAAATAATGTCTAAATTTCAACATTATTTTTGATGATATCAAATATTTAATATCTCACATAATCCTTTTTTTTTTGTCATTTATCAATTTTTTTTTTACTTTCAATATTTTTGCATTGTAAATGCTCTTATATCGGAGATGCTCCAAAGCCATCTCTCTTAATGAGATTGGTTATTACATAAAATATTAACTGGGCTACAATAAGTTAATAGCTAAGAGGTTGGTTGGCAACACATTTCAAACGGATTTTTAGGTACACACACACACACACACACACACATATATATAATACCTCCTTTAAAGTGGTATGAACATCCCTTTGAGTTTGGCAATTATTTTACAGTTGCTCCCCACAAATAGGTGCAGTTTGTAAATTGGAAACAAATGTCAATGGTGTATTTACAATGTTAAAAAAAAAAAAAATATATATATGTGTTGTGTGGTGTGTGTGTGTGTGTACCTAAAAATCCGTTTTGAAATGTGTTGCCACCAACCTCTTAGCTATTAACTTATTGTAGCCAGTTAATATTTTATGTAATAACCAATCTCATTAAGAGAGATGGCTTTGGAGCATCTCCGATATAAGAGCATTTACAATGCAAAAATATTGAAAGTAAAAAAAAAATTGATAAATGACAAAAAAAAAAGGATTATGTGAGATATTAAATATTTGATATCATCAAAAATAATGTTGAAATTTAGACATTATTTTTAACAATTCATACCATTAATTTAAAGTTTATCATCCAATCATTTTATTTATCGATTCTTATTGTTTCTATAAGTTAAATAATAATTTGCCAAAAAATTATAGCAGAACATCGATGCATCGAAAAAGAATTTTTGTTATAATGCTAATCCATTTTGTCACATAAGTGCAAATGATATTATTATGTTGAAGATGCTTTAAGAGTACTATGATGGTTAAAAGTTTGCTACATCAACTAAATTGATACAATATTCACATTTTTATTTTTCAATGCACATGTTATAGTACAATATTATGATGACATGTACTAAAATTTAATACTAAAATGTGATGAAAAATGTGATCTATAAACACATTCTTTCACTATCTATCATTTATATGCTGAAGATATTTATTGTATTTCACATATTGTGGTGTTAATATTTATCTTATACGTATTACATTCCATTTATTAGTAGTTTTTTTTTTTTTCAAACAATAGAACTTATATTAAAACTTAACAAGCAATTACAAGAAACAATTGATTGTCAACGGTCAATAAAGCCTCCTAGCTCAAATACACAATTTGTATAGGAATAAAAGCCACTATGCCCACAAGTTGGGGAGTACAACCGGCCACATAAAGTACTAACCTACAACTTACCAAACAACTAAACAGAACAGAATAGAACAGAGCCGAAACCAATAGGTGCATACCCAACGAGCAACCCAAAACACTACGCGGGCGTCGACACATGGCACAACCACATTCGCGGTCACATCCCGAAAACCCCCACAACAACCCCATCACTTTCAGGTCCGACTACTTTCTAAATTACCTGTAATCCGAGTATGAGGCATACTCAAACTTCAAAAGTTAGCAAAGAACTATGATAAAATTCATTCAACCATAACAAAATAGCACTCGAGACGATCTTACCTATTAGAGGTGAGATCGATAGTTCAAATCATATCATTCTATTACATGTGAAGAAATTTTGACAATATTACTCAATATTTTACTATAATTATTTTTTTAAATAGTACATATAATCTTGTGCCTGATATTAATAATGGTGAACCCCACTTGATTAAATATGGAAACATCTTTGAAAATCCTTAAAATGATTGTTTCAAGTGTAGGTTGACTAAAGTCACATGAACAAAATGCACTTCGATTTGAAAGTAAAATTAATGAAAAAGTTGTTCAATACCTACTACTTTAACGTTATTAATTAATGCAAACTAAAATAAGAACAGAAAACCATAACAATAATAAAATCTTCAAAAGGAAAAATAGTCACTATGGTAATTTAAATATATATATATATATATATATATAGTATATATATATATATATATATATATAATATTTCCAGGTTTTATATCTATATATGTATATCTATTTATCTATATCTATATAAAAATGAAGTTTAAAGAGAGAGAAAAAGCCACATAAAGTTAATTTGATTTATTTTTTTAATTAAAAATATTATGAGTAATTTATTTTTTTGCAATTATGTAAGAATTTCTTAACATTAATTAGCGTAAATAACCTAATTAGTTTTTTTTTTTATGTTTACATCTTTAAAGAATTATATATATATATATATACTATATATATATATATATATGGGTGGGGGGGGTGGGGGGGGGGGGGTGATGTATTCATGTAAATCGAGAATAATTATAATAATAAAAATATCGAATTTGTCATTTTTCTTATGGATTGTAATGAGTTTGAGATTCACATCTATAGACAAGTTCAACCTAATCGTAAATAGTCAACAATGTTTCCTATCATTTTTCAAAAATTATTTTTGGTGATATTTTCAATGGTATTTTGTATGCTGTACAATCAATAAGAGTGAAGGACATTTTCTTTCTCACATTGGAATTTTTTTTTAAGAAATCATTTTCTAGCCATGACCAATTGTATGTTGTTATATCAAATGTTACTAATTTTAAGAGTTTAAAATTTTTGATTTGTTATGATGAAAAAATGTAGAAATAAACTACAAATGTTATGTACAAAAAAACTTTTCATAATTTGGAAAATATATTATATCCAAGAATAATCTTTTTGTTAGCGAATTTATTTTTAAATTTGAAACTAGTATTATATTAAGAGAAATAAAATAAGTTCATTTGAATATATATACACACACACATCTATAGAGTGGATTATAATGAGAACTCTCATTTATTTGCGAACCTGTAAATTAGTATTTTTACTACTTTTTTTTATCATTGAATCATAAGATATGACCAACAAATAACTTTTAGACACTGACTAATTCAAATCTTGACATGGTTGATATGAATACTTTGGGCATGATATGATGATCCATATTATAAGAAATTAACATGGACATCTTTTGTTTTGAGTGAAACACAAAATGAGATAGAAATCCGATGCACAGTATAGTATCGACCAAATGTTGTTCAATTACAACCAGTGCATTCTAAAGTACTACTTCATTTTCCAAAAGTTTTTACGAATACGCTTTTTTGATGCAGAAGTACGTTTTTTTGGAAACTGCCATTTAAATAAAAATTAAGAAATTTCTCGTTGGTATAGCTGGATGTGAAAGACATTTATTTTTCAAAAAAAGTCTAAACTAAAAACTAAAGGAGTACATAAGCTGAGTGATAAATCTGGGAAAAATCTCATTCCCCCAAACAATGCGCCTAATTGCACTTCACGCTCCAATTTTTTGATGATTCCATTTTTCTTTCTTGGGCGAAAACAGAGGATATCTCGATCGGGGGAGAGAACGGGGAAATCCCATATGACCCAATACATCTGACAAGGCGCACTATACGTCAACCCAAGATGCATCTTCCTCTCCAGGACTTCGGAAAGGTACTTTTGGAACACCAAAGAGGATTTGATTGAGTATCGAGGAGGCAAGGAATTTAGGTCAAAATACTAAATGCAAGTAGATCGATTTTTTTTCATTCCTGAGGAAGTGCATATCTTACCCGGATCTTCTTCCATAATGGTACGGAACAATAGTATCATTGGGGTAGATACACAAATTACTTTAAGCACTATATACATTCATATATAAAAGATACATCACTAATTTTTTCAAAACTTGTCCCTTAGCGAAATTGTATGATTGAGACCTGGCATATACTAAAGATAAAAGTATAACATTTCATTCTTATACTTGATAATAGGTGATATGTGGACATAACCATTTCAGATATGAACCATTCAAGTATTTTATGGTTTTGGTAGATGTTTCGACATGTATTGTCCATAAAAATATCGCACTTGCAAAACTCCTAGCACATTTAGTATGATTGAAGACTCACCACCCTTATAAAGTACCAAAGACTCATAATGTTAGAGATTTTACATCAAAAACATTTGATGTCTATTTCACTTCAATCAAGATCGATGCAATGCATCTTGTACCCTAATGTGCATATACAATAATGTCTCAAAGAAGACAACATTAAAAAGGATATAGATGGTGACTAAGATAATATTTATGTGCACTCATATATATTTCTCTGCGCTGAGTGGTGCAATATTACATGCAACTCTTACTTATTTGTTTATGAACCCTCTGCTAACCAAATAATTTGTGTACCAATTAGTAACTAGATATAAGACTAATTATCATATCTACGCATATTTTGGTTACGTAATGTGCCTATTTTCCCCTACAAAGACAAATCATTTGTATGGATTTTTAAAGACGATTAAGTATTTATGTTGAATATGAATCTCTAACAGTCATCCGTTATTTGAAACCTTTGACAGACGATCTCTTTACCGCTAAATCTGTGAATTTGTCATTTTAATGAGACAGTCTTCCCGTCGTTAGGGGGAGATAAGAAAATGTATTTTTTAAAATAGAACGACAAGAATTATTTCACACCCTGTCTCACTCTAATCCCCGCATTTCACAATGTAAAGTGAAAGTAAGGTAAAGTGAATGATTGATCTTCAAAGTATAGAATACTCAATTTCTAAAGTGACAAAGATCATATATATACCACCTGCAAATGTGTCTTCAAGGTTAAAAGTCCACATAAGGGGCCACAATGTTGCAGATTAAGATATTGCAACCATACTTAGTGGAGGTGTGGTTGAGGTCGTGGCTCCCAAAAGGAATAGGGGAGGTCACTTGGTTCGATCAATACTCGCCCAATTAATAGGAGAGAATGTATGGCACAACTTCAATTGATCATCAATGAAGATAATTCCTCTCATGAGATTATCTCTAGTTATACTTCTGACCGTGAATCATTACTGGAGGACACTTCAATGTTTAATATGATTCTAGAGAATAAAGAAATCTCAATGTACTATGAGAGTTTATATGAGTTGATGGAAATATTTTCCACACACATTGATGATATATACACTTGTTGCTCAAGGAA
>BMAC01000401.1:1054918-1071087 GCA_014905375.1 Phtheirospermum japonicum
TATATATATATATTATATATATATATATATATATATATTTAAATTACCATAGTGACTATTTTTCCTTTTGAAGATTTTATTATTGTTATGGTTTTCTGTTCTTATATTTAGTTTGCATTAATTAATAACGTTAAAGTAGGTAGGTATTGAACAACTTTTTCATTAATTTTACTTTCAAATCGAAGTGCATTTTGTTCATGTGACTTTAGTCAACCTACACTTGAAAACAATCATTTTAAGGATTTTCAAAGATGTTTCCATATTTAATCAAGTGGGGTTCACCATTATTAATATCAGGCACAAGATTATATGTACTATTTAAAAAATAATTATAGTAAAATATTGAGTAATATTGTCAAAATTTCTTCACATGTAATAGAATGATATGATTTGAACTATCGATCTCACCTCTAATAGGTAAGATCGTCTCGAGTGCTATTTTGTTATGGTTGAATGAATTTTATCATAGTTCTTTGCTAACTTTTGAAGTTTGAGTATGCTCATACTCGGATTACAGGTAATTTAGAAAGTAGTCCGGACCTGAAAGTGATGGGGTTGTTGTGGGGGTTTTCGGGATGTGACCGCGAATGTGGTTGTGCCATGTGTCGACGCCCGGTAGTGTTTTGGGTTGCTCGTTGGGTATGCACCTATTGGTTTGGCTCTGTTCTATTCTGTTCTGTTTAGTTGTTTGGTAAGTTGTAGGTTAGTACTTTATGTGGCCGGTTGTACTCCCCAACTTGTGGGCATAGTGGCTTTTATTCCTATACAAATTGTGTATTTGAGCTAGGAGGCTTTATTGACCGTTGACAATCAATTGTTTCTTGTAATTGCTTGTTAAGTTTTAATATAAGTTCTATTGTTTGAAAAAAAAAAAAACTACTAATAAATGGAATGTAATACGTATAAGATAAATATTAACACCACAATATGTGAAATACAATAAATATCTTCAGCATATAAATGATAGATAGTGAAAGAATGTGTTTATAGATCACATTTTTCATCACATTTTAGTATTAAATTTTAGTACATGTCATCATAATATTGTACTATAACATGTGCATTGAAAAATAAAAATGTGAATATTGTATCAATTTAGTTGATGTAGCAAACTTTTAACCATCATAGTACTCTTAAAGCATCTTCAACATAATAATATCATTTGGCACTTATGTGACAAAATGGATTAGCATTATACAAAATTCTTTTTCGATGCATCGATGTTCTGCTATAATTTTTTGGCAAATTATTATTTAACTTATAGAAACAATAAGAATCGATAAATAAAATGATTGGATGATAAACTTTAAATTAATGGTATGAATTGTTAAAAATAATGTCTAAATTTCAACATTATTTTTGATGATATCAAATATTTAATATCTCACATAATCCTTTTTTTTTGTCATTTATCAATTTTTTTTTTACTTTCAATATTTTTGCATTGTAAATGCTCTTATATCGGAGATGCTCCAAAGCCATCTCTCTTAATGAGATTGGTTATTACATAAAATATTAACTGGCTACAAATAAGTTTAATAGCTAAGAGGTTGGTGGCAACACATTTCAAAACGGATTTTTAGGTACACACACACACACCACACAACACACATATATATATAATATATATATATATATATATATATATATATATATATATATATATATATATATATATATAATTAAAAGATATTATTTTATCACTCTAGTATTAAAACAACTATTCACTTTTTTTTTCTAGTTTTTGAAAAAAAATATAATCAATCTATAAGGAAAAATGTTCTTGCAATTGAAATAATGTTTTCTTCTCGAATTTTTTTAAAAATCATCATATTTCAATATAATATGATATGACAATGATTAAATAATCACATTATCATACCTGCACATTAAGTACGATGAGATCTTATTATTAATTTTATTTATTTTAGTTTGTAAAATTATGGAATATTCTTCGATTTAAGAAAAAAGACAGTGTTAGAATTTATATTTCTTATCATCATAGTTTGTTTATTTTTCTAAATTACTATTTTTTTACTTATTGAGCAGGAAGACATAGCATTTATGTAGTAATAAAAAATAAAATAAGAGAAAAGATTAATATTGCCGAATTTATAAAAATAATTAATTTTAAAATTGATTATCTGAAAGAGAAAAAATAATTAATTAAAGAATATGTAACAATATTTCTTTTTTCTCCAATAGTTCATATTTTTAAAGATGATCTTGCACAATAAATATTATTATTAAAATTTGTATATTCTCCTAAATTGTGATAATTATTCTTGTAGATAAGAGTTATAATAATTATAATATATTAACAAATTCTATTAAAATCCACATAATTTTATAATATAGTTCCATAGAATTCCATTAGATACCAGTGGAATCCATGAAATTATTCATAGATTCTATAGAATTCCATAAAATAAATATTCAATACAATTCCATGAAATTTCATTTTGTGGACCACCTCCTCAAATTCATTGATTTGAATTTTAGCCTAACATGTGAGTTAATGTGACAATGGACTTTAAGTCCTTTAAATCGCGGCCTCAACGAATTTCATTAGCACCTTTTGAAAGTTTGTTCATATTTTGCTTTCATGGCTCACCACACTAGGGTTGCAAACGAGTCGAGCGGCTCACGAACAGTTCGAGCCAAAGCGACTCGAGCTAGGTCTAACTCAAGCCCGAGTCGAACTCGATCTACTCAAGCTCACAACAAGTTTAGCTTGAGCACTTTTCTAGTAAGCTTCTGAGCTCGACGAACTGCACGATTATATACATGTTATAATATTACTTGCAACAATAGCACAAGTTTAGATAGGTTTTATTACCGAAACTCAAGTTAAACTCAAACTTTTGTCGAGCATGTTTTATCCGAGCATTGTCAAATCGATCTCGAGCATGCCTATTTTTTCGTCGAATAGAGCTTGAGTAAGCGAATTCAATAGCTGCGGATTCTCTTGCAGGCATCTTTCTTGGCTTGTTGAGCTCAAGCACTACTAAAATAAGTTAATGATGGCTCAAGATCATGAATGCTCAACTCAACTCGACTCGTTTGCATCTCTACGGACTACACCATATTACTGTGAATCTTTAATTCTGATGTCTCTACTACGAACATGCAAGACAACGTCAGACATAGGAGTCGTAAATTTTCGATGAACCATCTCCGACGATTAATATCAGAAAGAATGAAATTTGAAAATGTAAGATAAAAAAAAAGGACTAAACCACAACCACTAATTATTTATTTATTTATTTATTTTTTGTAAATTGATAGTAAGAGAAGTAATCGGATCAGAGTAACAGCTCAAAAGAGCAAAATCATTTTTAAGAATAACAATCGAATAAAGCTATAGACATATTGATTTACCCATTTTCTTCCATATAACAAGTGCGATACGATATGCGGTTTGTTGAACTTGAAAATCCGAGTGAAGCAACTGGGGAAAAAAAAAGAGGCATTAAGTTTCTACTTATTTCCACAAAGTAAAAATTAAAAGAAGAAAATTCTATTAAACCAGTTTCTGTGTATATATGTTGTACCTCAAGTCCCAATCCCGCGTAATATCCCAGTAGAACGAGTACAAAGAGTTCAGTACACTCGACAATAACCACAAAGGTCGATATATGTTGGTCCATTTGTCAGGAATTAAATGATATTTAAGTGCTGAAAGAAAAATAACTGGCACCGCCGTTGAATACTTTAAGGCTGAAACAATAAGAAGATCGAGTTATTGCATGAATAATGGTTTCACATCTTAAACCGTTTTAAAGTAAAGTTCAACATCTTACCATTTAAAAGAGAGGTCTTTTCTCTTGTATCCTTGTATTGCCGAAGACATTGAAAGAGACGAAAAATGTAAGGCAAAACGAGAACAATAGGTATTGCAACAGAGTGACTCCCACATATAGAATCAGCCTCAAACCATGCAATGGTAGCAACCTGCACATTAAAGAAAGGCAAAACCTAATGCAATTAGCATGAAAAGTAGTGCAAACAATGAAACTAGAAAATTTCCGATCGACGTACATAGAATTTTCAGTTCCGAGAATATTTAGATGTGAGTTTCCATAACCCCAGATGAATAATAATTTTTATTTATTATTAGTATTTTATTTTATTTTGTGACAACGGCTAGAGAGTAAGTTTGGCAGACATTAACAATCTGACCCTTCTAAACCATAGCCAAGTCAACTAGACAAAATAATAATAAAATGTGAATACTTATGGAAATGTTAACCTGGCGATGGACCATTCGACAAACTGAACGCTCCAAATCTGAGAAAACCTGCACGGGAGGAGAAAAATAAAGAAAATGAATAAGCTTGGTATGGTCAAACCACAATAAAGTTGGTGCAAAGACAGCAAAATGAGCTCAAATAATAATAATTTTTTGAACTTAAAAATATGTCCCAGTGACTATTATCAAGAATTTTCGTACTGAAACAGATAACAATAATAATAAAAGAAGGATGCACTTCAACTTAAGCCATTGCCAATATCAATGTTTCATCTTGATTATCATAGTCTTTCCTGAATAAGAAGCATACAGCACAATTGATCAAAAGATAAAGAAGTATCGTTAATTTCTTCATGCCTGGAAATCATAAAGGCTCTTCAGTTTTATGTTTTCTTAATTTCGGCAGCTAAGGTTAATGAAAATCAGATTCCTAGTATTTAATTATTTAGGTTTTATTATTAGTGGAATATTCCTTGTAAATGAAGATATACAAGAAAATCCAAATACACATATGGTTGAATAGTTGAGTGGACTCTTCTAGTTGAGCAACAAGAGAACTTTATTAATCATTTAAACGAGGAACATTTTCAAAAGAGGAATAAATAAACTGCAAGCATGCATAAACAAAGGAGTTAAATATACAACAGGATGCGTTTACCTTTGACATAGAAGTAAATATATCAGCTAAAAAGAAATCAGCAAATGTGATTGCCTGCATTCAGAAAATAAAATTGTATGAAAAAAAAACATTTATCAAGTATTAAAAGAGTCAGAGTTGACATATGTATATTGTAAGTAACATGATCTTTAAACAAAACAAATATGAGAAACAACATTTTGATCTCCCAGGGCTACCAAAAGCACAAAATTCATTCATGACTTAAATTAATTAAAACACTAAAACTTGCCTGTAATGGGAACACTATTCGCCAAATAGTCCTCAGTAAAAAGTAACGAGTTGACAGATAGAAGATATCAAAGGGAAAGATGAGGGTCATTGCAACAGCTGCATATAAGAGCACCTGCGGTTTCCAAAAAAAATGTTACATACCTTTTTTGAATCAGCAACTATATAAAAGTAGAACCATGAAAAATAATCTTCAGAACAAATAATATGATTTCTCCAAGAATGTTCCGAATCATCAGATTCAACTAGGAAATGAATATACAAAATACTATTGTGGCTTTTCAGGCTAAACTACAGTTTATGCAAGTAGTCATAATAATGCATGTAGTTGTAAACTAAAATATAATAATAATAATAATAATAATAATAATAATAATAAACGAGCACTTGAAATTTATCATTTACTGAACAATCATAAAATCATTGAAATAATGCACAAAATACTTTCTACAAGAGGAAGCATCTATTACACTGGTTGAGATGCAGCCAAAGAAACTTCTCCATGAGAATACAGATAAAGATATGCCGTCATGCTCGTTGGGACAATGACCGTCATCCAGGTGGCACACTGAGACATTAAATGGATTGTAAGTAAAAATATGATCAAGCATTAGGAATGATGAAAAGAGAACTGAAGAAAAAACTTGTTTTTAAACACAGAATATGAATTGTTCAAATTTAAGCATACCTTCCATATCTCTCTATGACTGAGATGACTTAGATCTAGGTCAAATATTTTAGCATAACCAACATTAGCCTGGGCAAAAACCCATAAATTCATTCCCCAGAGCCAAACCATCATAGTCTGCAATAACCAAACAAATGTTAAGAGACTTAAATTGATCGTACTTATAAAATGTCAGTGATATAGTTCACTTACCACAAGAAGGAGCGGATTATAATACAAGAAAGCCTCGTATAAAAATAAATCCCTCAGGTTCGCACTCATTCTCATGACTGAATCCCATCCAATCTGCAAATTGCAGGGACAAACAATAATCATAAGTCAACTAGAATCAAGTGTTACACAAACATAAGTTGCGAGCCTGAATGGAGGTATATGGAAAGCATATTTATAAATACGTGGGTGTGTATCAACAAAAGACGTGGAACTAACCTTGCAACAACAGAATCCCCATATGAAAAACAGCAATACCTGCATATTAATTAAGTTAGATTAAAAGTGACAAGCTGGCTAAAAAGATAAAAAAATAAAAAAAAATAAAAATAAAAATAGAGACAGTTGATATGACAAATATCAAGAGTTCTCTGGAGCTCAATAACTATAGCAATAAAGAAAAGTTTGGAACCACCAGAAAATAATAGATCCGAAGAAGAGCAACTCTCTTGTTTTCAACAGGAAATAAATCATCACACTTATGTCACCAAAATGAAGATGAATTGCCTTAACTTTTCCCATTTGCACATGCAAAGGTTGAATTAAATTTACCTACAAAATTTAAATGTAATCGCTTGTTGTACTGCCATGTAGGGCTGCAAACGAGTCGAGCGGCTCACGAGCAGCTCGAGCTCACAAACGAGTCGAGCTCGAGCACGTCACTAATAAGCTCGCGAGCTCGACGAGCTGCTCGATTATGTGTGAATTTACTAAAATACCCCTATTTAATAGTATTAATTACATAAATACCGTAATTTTATTAGATTTTAAACCAAAAAACTAGAGCCAAGCTCGAGCTTTTGTCGAGTCGAGCATTGTCGAGCCGAGCTCGAGCATAATCATTTATTTGTCGAGTCGAGCTCGAGCACAAATAAAAAAACAGTCAATCCGGCTCGAAATCGTGAATGCTCGACTCGACTCGGTTCGTTTGCAACCCTACTGCCATGCTAGTACAAAGAGGAAGTTTCGAGGATTCAAACTAAGAAGTATAATACAATGCTTATGCAAATATCTTATTCGGATGATATCCCTACAAGTAATAGAGGAGATATTTATAAACAAATATTAAAATAATGAAATTAACAAAAAAAGTAGTAAAAATATCACCTCATCACACAAAGCCAAATATGTGCATTATTGTGGAATAGGTCAAGGTTAGCTCGACCAACAATGCATATCTGAACAACGTTCCAAGACACAATATATGTACGGTTTGGCGTGTTCCAATGCATATACTCTGGCAATGTTTTGAGGCCTTGAATGATGTTCAATGATACTCTTTTCTACCTTACTTATATATATAGGTATGCATTTAACAACTGTATCTCGGTGTTCATTGTGTATCCCATCTAAAATCACACTTCCCAAAGGACCTTAATACTCCATAGACATTATCTACGATATATACCGAACAAGAAAAAGCCACATACATCCTTTGTTTATGACTAACAAGATAGCCACAACAAAATAAGCAGATTAAAAAAAATCACAAACTAAATTGATGATCATGTTACAAACAAATTAGTAAGACCGCATTTAGGTTATAAGAAAAAATACACATACTAAGGCAGATATTAGCAAATCCAGACCAAGATGAGGACCGACTCTTATGCTTTTAAAACCATGCATTCAGAGATAACTCTTAGTCTTCGTATGAACATTCGACTGTATGTGTCCATGAAGAGAATTAAGTCAATTATGCTATGCTACTGATAGTGTCAACTTTTGAATAGTCTTCTTGAATGAATATTCTTGTCCTAGTTCTTTTTTCTTGTGCAGGACATGAATTCAAGTTATGAATTGAGCTCAAAATGTAATGCTTTTTGTTTTTTTAGACTTTTCTTTTTGAATTTTAAGAGTTTACCATGATCAAATTCTATCTTGATTCGCAGATGTCTCCTACTAATTTTAAGATGGGCTGCATATTTCTCGGGTAGTCAAGTAGTCTATAACTGGTTTAGTTATCCATCCAAAAGTATTGACCAAGGAAAAACTGAAGGATATTGGTTGCAATACACTAGTTTCTTGAGTACTTATAACCACAACCAATGTTTATAGTTACAAAATAAAAAGTTAAATTCTCCATTTTCACTCCCAGTGTTAATGTTGCTTGAAATCTTTGCTGATTGTAGAAAACAACATTAATCATGTTTATATCTGGGCAACCACCACATTGATGACCTTGGGTCTTGTACCCAAAGAAAGTACATTAGGATTAGTTTTGCAGTCGTTGAAGTGTATAGGCATTGTTTGAGCACACAATTGTAGTCCAAACTACCGAGACTCCAAATGTGTGCCTGCAACAAGACCTCAAACAATGCGTACATACTTCAGCTATCGCGAAGCTAATCCTAGTGTACTCTATCCTATCAAGACCCATGGTGGTTCCACAAACACACTCATAACTACTGTGGCTTTCAACAATCAACAAAGATTTCAATCAGCAGTATTAACAATGAAAAAAAAATCTAAAGAAAATCATTTATTGATGTTGATTTAATTTCGGATACAAGCACTCAAGAAATTATTGTGATTCCCTGCCAATATCCTTCGATGCTAATATCCTTCAATTTTCTCTTGGCCAATACTTTTAGATAGACAACGAACCAAGTACTAACTACCCGAGATAGAGGCAACCCATCTTAATTTTAAGGAGGCATCACCAAATGCAAGACAAACTTCACTCATGGTAAATTGCTAAAATTCAAAAAAGTAATAAACAAAAAACTAAAAATAGTAACAAAAAGTATCATTTTGAACTCAAATCTGAATTTAAAGTGGACAAGGGCACAAGAAAGAAAGAGAAATATTCATTCACTGCAAAAAAGGACTTCCACTCACTGACTAAATTTTATACAAAGCTGCAGAATACTGCTGAAAGAATAAAAAATATTTTTCCCCAAACTATACCACCAATTTCGCAATTTACCGATAGAAATACTCTAGATATTTACCGAAAATCTTAGATTTTGTTGGTAAATATATTTACCGACAACCATTTTACCTACGATTTACAATTTTCTAATTATTTACACACTTTTCTGTATAAATTGATTTTTTCTTGTAGTGATCCAAGTAGCAAGAAGACAAATCAAAAGTTGACACTGTAGACACACATAGTCGAATGCACATACCAAGAGTAATAGTTGAATGCAGTTTTAGAACCTTAAGAGCCGGTCCTCATCTTGGTCTAAATTTGCAATTCGTGTATTATTTTGTAATGGACAAAATACGATCTTACTCTTGTGTTTGTAAAATGATCATCAATTTAGTTTTTTATCGATCGTATTTTCTTTTCAATCTATTTGTTTTGTTGTGGCTATCTCGTTGGTCATGAACGGAGATGTATATGGCATATTCCCAACCAGTTTATCTCTACCAGTAATGTTGATGGGAGTATTAAGGTCCACAATGAAGTAATTGGTCATTGAAGCCCAGGAAAATGTCTAAAGAGTTACACCGGTCTGCCCAGATCACAAGAAACCAAGGAAGGAAAATGTGTCCCTTCGGGGACATCTGATAAAATTGTAACTATAATCTGATTTGATTTTGTATTCCAAATGATCCCACACCAGGACGTATCCGAAATAGTGACACATAGAAGATTAGCATGGCCCTTGTGCTACGCCTAAATCGAGAAATGGTCCAAATTTTTTAAAATTATTAAAACAAAAAAAAAGAAGGAAAATGCACAACGAAGAAACTATTTTATATTGATCATTCAAAAATATACTTTTAAATAAGTTTAATGACTTTGTTTGATCATTAACTAAATATGGATAATCATTAGCTATAACTTCAATAACAATTTGTGATATCCAATGGCTATCCTTCCTTGATTTTAGGCGATGCCATTTCTCGACGTGTGGATACTATTCAACTAAGTTAAAAAATATTCATGATTAATCATCTGCTTCCGGAAGAAATTGAAGAATTTCTTGGGAATCCTACAAGATCGGTTCGTTCTTTTTTCTCTGATTAGATGGTCAGAACATCATCTGGGTTCGAATCCTACTGAGAGATCATCTGGGTTCGAATCCTACTGAGAGGTCCACCAGAGATCAAAAATTGTTGAAGAAACAACAAGATCTTTCTTTTGTCCCTTCCAGGCGATCGGAAAATAAAGAACTAGTTAATATATTCAAGATAATTACGTATTTACAAAATACTGTCTCAATTCATACGCGAAAAGATATTCTATATGATTAAAAGGGCGGTCAATTGTTTTGTTTCTTTTATTTTATGAGCAACAAAAAATATATAATCACACAAAAATAACATCATTCCAAAATATAAGCTTCGAGATGTTCTCTAAAACACTCCACATGTATCTACCTAATTAAAATACTCGATATTCTATCTACACACACACACAAAATAATGGAAGGTTCTAGACTTGGCTATGTCTTCTCCTAACTAGATGCTCTTAGAATTTTCTCCGCAACTCTAGCAACTTTTTCTACATATAATACATATAAAATATTATAATTTAATAGTTATAAGATCCCAATTTCCCTGGCCCACCAACGAAGATAATCATCAAAACATTGATGTTGTTCATTTTGTTTAGATGATGTGATGGACCAAGGACATTATAGTCAAGCTAACATTGACCTATTCCACAATGATCACATATTCAGCTTGATGTAATGAGGTTGGTATTTTTACTATTTTTTGTTAGTATCATTATATAGTAATTTTAATTAATATTAGTTTTAATATCGCTTCTATTACTCGTAGGGATATCATCTAAGTTTGGATAAGATATTTGCATAAAAATAGTATTATACTCCTCAATTTGAGTCCCCAAAACATCCTCCCTTACTAGAAGCTGGTAGATTTCGTGAAAGGATTTCCACTATGCATGGCTATACGTGGCAGTACAACAAGTGAATACATTTAAAAATCTTAAGGTATATTTAATTCAACTCTGCATGTTCAAATGGGAAAAGTTAATTCATGACATAAGTGAGTCACTATTCCAAATGGGGAACTATCAACACTCTTAAATCTAAAATATAATGGCAACTTAACAATTACGAGAAATGGAGGCACAAGGCCTCCCAAAGGAAGATTTCGGGCGGAATTTGGATGACAAAAACTACAAAACACTATTTGTGTTCACTCCGTAATATTTCATTCAGAGAGCATAAAGTGTCATAAAGGATCTTATAAACTTCCTTAATAAGATTATAAAAGGTTATATGCTCCTATGAGAAAAAGTAAGTAATGAGAGCTTAAACTATTTTTTAGATCTTAACAAACTTATTTAGAATGACAAGATGAAAATGTAATGATGAAAATTGATGAGCTATAAATTTGTGAAATAATTATTGGTCATGCTTGGTAGTTAGAAATATGTAATGAGTGAATAGTGATTATTTTTTTGGGGAAATGTTTAATAAATCCTGTGGCAAAACAAAACTTGCCAACTCATATTGTCAGGTTTCTAATAATATCACAACGAACCAATTATACTAATCTACTGGACTATTCTTGTTCACCATCTTAAAAATGCCGGAAACAAAAAAGATTGAAAACTTAAATATATTCATCTTATTAAACTATTCCTCCGCAAAACAAAAGAAGGAATAATTGCCACTCGATCATTCTGAAATCAACTCACAGTAATACCTTGAATCTCCACAGCAAAAGCGGAGAGGGCACAATGCCCACACTGCTTAATGGTGTAACCCCACCCTTCATTTCATTTGACTCTTTCGAAAGTAGAGAATCTTCTTCAGAACTATTTCCCGACTCACCTGTAACTCAAAAATGATATATTTATATAATCACGAAAATGCCACTTTATCTGAATATCAGTAGTGTGTTGAAAATAAAAGGTACTGAAGTCTCTTACCGATATCAAACACAACAGGTCGGCTTCCTGACTTGCGTAAATGAGGACTATTGTTGGGGACGGACTCGAGACCTCCAAACATAGATGGGGGTGACAAAGATACAAGGCTTTTAGACAATCAAATGTGTGCCCAAAAACCACTACTGCATGACAACATTAAGAAACGTTCATGAAAATTTAGGAACTAAAAAACATATGTTACTTTCTCAAATTAGTAAGACTAACGCTAATTAAATTTCTGTAGAACAATTTGCTTTTTAGCAATAAAATAGGGTGAAAAAAAAAAAGCGTAGAGATCCGGAATAGCTTAGTTTTCTAAATTTCCAGTTCTTTTTCTAATCGTTGGCACTTACTAAAAAATAAGTAGAAGTTAGCATTATCGTGATATTTCCTAATCACTCCAATTTAACATGAGAATTAACCTATTAAGATTTAAGCATCAAATCAATCGACAGTTTTAGTTTTCCAACACCAATAAACCATTTGCATATTCAGTTTTTTCATATTCACTCGTTTAAATAAAAAACCCAGCTGTTAAAAATACTTTTCTATATCCAAGCTTCAAAACATCCACAAATTCTCAATTAAATAGAACTCCGGACCATAATCGACAATGAACTTCGAGTACGAAAAGGAAAAAGAAGAGGGAAAAAAAAAAAGCCAGAAAAACACTCAAGTTCAGAGTATCTAGTCACACAAAAAATAAATCACTGCAAAATGATTCAGTTGCCTAACCAGATTGTAGTTCTGCGCATTGATTCGTCAATTTTTCACCGGCGATGGGATGATTGTTTCATGGAGGCAAGATCCGATCCGGGCTTTTTCCAATTAATTTGCGTAATTTGTGCCTAAAATGTAAATGTTGTATGAGATTGAAGGAAACTGAATTTTGTTACAAATTGGCTAAATATAAACTGGGTTTTGACCATATTTTGACTAATTGTTTAAGTTAATTTTTATTTATTTATTTAAAATAATAAATAGTTTACATATATCTCTCCTACCCTATATATTAAAATCCTATCATACTTGTCTGTTTCTAGTGCTTACTTAGTTTTGAAAAATATTATGGTGCTTTGTGTCATATAAGCCTAATATTTACCTAATTTAATATTTTTTAATTATAATTTATTTAATTTAATATTTTTTTAATATTATATTTTGTCTAATTCAATATTTTCCTTTTATTACATATTACCTAATTTGATGTTTTCTTTAACATAGTTTACCTAATTTAATACCTTGTTTTTATTCTTCTAATATAAAAATATAATAAGTTATATTTAATTAGAAAATATATATATAAGTTGAGTTATTTTTTATTTATAATAATTTAAAATTATTTTATTAGAATTTTAAATATTTATTTAAGAAAATGCGAGTTATATTAAATTTATTATAAAAAAAATAAATATAAAAATATAAACTTAAATTTTTTTATCTAATCCTAATATAATGAATTGAAAATAATATTAAAAAATATATATGAAACTATTGTTAGTCAATTTATTACGTGCACCTTGCTAGGTGCACCATGTAAAAATTTACTATCATTCAGTTATATGTGATGATATATGATAGTTATACGTGATAATATATGATAGTTATATGTGACAAAAATTTAGGGTTTTGTTTCCCATTTTTATGGTATAATTTTTTGTTTTAAGATTTTGTTTTCCAGTTTTTTTGTTTAGTTTTCTATTTTAGGGTCCTGACAAAAATTTGTCATTCTACTAGTTATATGTGATAATATGTGTTTTTATATGTGGTGATATGTGTCGGTTATATGTAATGATATATGATATAAATTTAGGGAAAGACTGAAATGAAAAATCCTAGCCTTAACGTTTTAAAGTTTATTATTCGATTTTAGAGTGTATTTTTTCATTATAGGGTTTAGTTTTCTATTTTTGGGATTTAGTTTTCATTTTAGATTTATTTTTTTCAATTTAGGGTTTTAAATATTGATTTAGGGTTTTAATTATTTGTGATTATATGTACCAGTTATATATGGTAATATGTACCAATTATATGTGATGATACTTATCAATTATATGTGCTGATAAATTAAATTACCCTACAAGGTGCACCCATATCCATGGTATAATGACTCCTATTGTTACACCAGGAACAAAAAAAAAGGAGATGAAAAATATAAAATAAATAAAACAATAATAAATAATTACGCCTAAGAAGTAAATGTTAAATATTCCAAATCTCTTTATATAATTTCAATATAAAACATTGATATAAACAGTGTGTGTATATATATATATATATATGGAAAATTCCCATTTACTATACTTCCATTACCATTAATTGCCAAATACTCTAATTAATTATTTTTATCCCATTTAGTCAAATCTATCCCATTTAATCAAAATTACAACTTAAATTATCAAAACTACCTCTACACCTAAATAATAATAATAATAATAATAATAATAATAATAATGGAGTATGGAATTTTTTGCTTCGTGTGTAATTAGTAGTATGAAATTATGCTCGTTGCAGTATGTATTTTTGTTTTGAAAATATTGTGTAGTATGAAATTATCTCGTGCAATTTATTATAAAACTTGACAGTCCAATCTAAAATTTTGATAAAAAAACTGCATAATGTAGTTTGTAATCTGGTAGGGTTAGTATGTAATTTGATAATAATATTATTCATTTTAAAATGTTATAGTATTTTTATTAATTTTTTGAATTTTAGTAGAGTTATGAATTTGATAATGGTAGTATGAATTTTAAAATGTAATAGTATGTAATTTAATAATAGTAGGATGAATTTAAAATATAATAGTAAGAAATTTTATTGATTTCGTGAAATTTTAGTATAAAATTCACAATACCAGTTTGAATTTCATATATAGCGTGAGATTGAAATTTAAAAACATAAAATTGTGAAAAATAATATTGTATTTTAGTGTGACATATTTCATAAAACAATTACACAATATAGTATGAAATATCACGGCGTATTGTGATATTTTTCCTATAATGATTAAGATTATAAAAATTAGTAGTATGAAATTGCGACTGTAGTATGAAAATGCACAGTGTAGTATGAGATTCGTCGTTACCAGTTGATGACAATGATATGAAAATGAATTTTGGTTATATTAAATGTTGAATAAAGAAAAAAAATTGAAAGGAAAAAAAAAATCATCAATAAGGGTAAAGTAGTATTGTTATGTAGTAGTTTAGATTAAATGGGAAGATAATTGACTATATGGGAAGTTAATATTTTCATTAGAGTATTTGGGATAAAACATTTATCTATTGGATCATATGGGAATTGCCCCATATATATATATATTCAAAGTATTTTGGCCCTTGCGCATAAACCAATTGGGAAGTAGATTGATTATGATCACTTATTGATTTGTCTGGTATCTAAATATAGGATTCATTTATAAATTAGTTTACTAGACCGAAAACTCATGACGTTCAACAATGTATAGATCCAATGTCACATTCAGTAAAGATTTATGATACATGTATAGGATGTACTCAATGTGTCCGGTCGTGCCCCACCGATGTATAAAAATGATACCTTGGGACGGATGTAAAACTAAACAAATTGCTTCTGCCGCAAGGACCGGGGACTGTGTTGGTTGTAAGGGATATGAATCTGCCTGTCCAACGGATTTATTGAGTATTCGAGTTTATTATGGCATGAAACAACTCGCAGTATGGGTCTAGCTTATTGATACGTTCCATAAAACTCTACTTGAATTCATATATTTTTTACCGAAAAACCCGTGCTCAAATTCAAATATTGTGGGCACGGATTATTTTGGCCCAAGTATATCTTGTCTTTACCACGAACCAATTTCCTTGCTTAACATTAYTTGTAGTTTTACCAATATTTACGGATTTCTTAATTTTCTTTCTTCCACATAGAGGAAATAGATTAATTCGCTGGTATACTATATGTATATGTCTTTTAGAACTTCTTCTAACGACTTATGCATTCTGCTATCATTTCCAATCAGATGATTCGTTAATCCAACTAATGGACGATTATAAATGGATCTTTTTTTTTTTTCCATTGGAGACTGGGAATAGACGGACTCTCTATAAGACCCATTTTACTCACAGGATTCATCACTACTTTAGCTACTTTAGCGGCTCTCCCACATGAGGAAAAAAAGTAAAAGGTCCCGAGAAGAAAATAATCCTATTTGCCCGCTGTACATTGCTAACATCAGAAAATGAAATAATCGAGAATCTCGAGTAACTGGCCA
>BMAC01000401.1:1071786-1102875 GCA_014905375.1 Phtheirospermum japonicum
ATATATATATATATTTAATTTTATTCTCAATGCTTTATATTAGTATTAGATAAGAAAATATAGTTTTTATATATATATATATATATATATATATATATATATATATATATATATACATGAATAACTATTGTTACGCCAAATAAGAAAAATAAAATAAAATAAAATAAATTATTACGCCTATAAAAATAAATATTAAATATATTTTAATCTCCGTATCTAATCTCAATATAATGCATTAATACACACATTATAGATCTACATAAACAAATTAGTGTTTTACGCAATATACATATATACATATATATATATATATATATATATATATATATAATATTACATATGTTTTTCTTAATAGAATTATTAGTGTATGTATTACATTTTTATAAACTCAATTTTCTATTGATTTTTTCGTCAAGTTAGGGTATTTTGCTATACCTTATAACTAATTTGACTCCCGGATAAAAATATTTGAAAATTGTTTATTATGAAAATCAGTCTTAGTGTAATTATAACAAATAATGTTATGATGTTTATGTAAAAATTATTTTTTGTGAAAAATAATCTTCCTATAAATAGAATAGATAATTTTACGATTTGTGTGTAACATTTTCAATATTATTATTTTAATATTTTTATTGAGTGTTATTCTTTTTCAAATCCCGCATAATATGCAGGTGTTAAACTAGTGTGTGTGTGTGTGTATGATAAGGTTCAAATGAGAACCATGTCCTTATTTGTGAACATAGTGTCAGTTATGGCTTTAAATCTAATTAAATGGATTGATCAATTTTTTTTCTTCTTATTTGATCAAAAGCATTAGGATTATATAATAAATGCACCGCTGGTGTATATAACTGAAATACTAATAACGCACTGTGATTGTATAATAAAAGCACGATGAGTTCAAATGAGAACATGTTCTTATTTGTGAACCTGCGAATTATTGTTTTTATTATATATCAGCAGTGCTTTTATATATATATTAGAAGTGGAATGACCAATACATATAAGGTTATTTTGCTCAACATACCTCACATCTCTCATTTTCCACTATAAAGTACAATTTGGATTCAAAATACTTTCCTATGAACTTAATCAATTTTCTCCTCTCTCCACAAACTTCTAAACTGCGGATAGCTCCAATGTTTCGAAATAAGGGAGATCAGCTGCTTACCACGTTTAACCACAACATTTTTCCATTGAAATTTGTTTTTATTTTGAGTCGATATGAAAATTTTCAGGTCAATCGAAGTTCATTTGCCCCATTAAATCATCTTTCAAAATGTTGATTTCCAAACTTAATCCATGCAAAAAATCAACAAACTTATGGTGTTAATTCCGGCCTGATATGACTTCGGTTTAACCTAAAATTCTTACCATTGATTTTTGTTTTCATTCCGAGTTTACTGAAAATTCAGGTCAATCCAAACTCGTTTTCCCCATTGAATTACCAGTCAAAATTTTAATTTTCAAACTTCTTTCATACAAAAAATAACAATTTTTTTGTGTTATGGTTTGTTTTTTGACCGCATGTAGACTTTTTCTCACGATGTCGCAGGCAGCGAACCGCCTACATTGCCTCGATCCGAACACTTCACCGGAACATTTAAATTGGTAGGAGCGACGGGCGGTGTGCACAAAGGGCAGGGATGTAGCCAACGCAAACTGATATCTCTCACTTACTAGAATTTTCTCGTTGAAGACCAACAATTGCAATGATCTATCCCCTGCGGCCCATAATATCTAAGTGCATCACATAAATTCTTTTTATCAAAACACCCATTTCCACCTGTGGGTGTTATGGTCATTTATAGTGTGTGTTTTTTTTGGAAGAAAATGTTGGTGTTTTAGAAGATGTTGAAGTGTAAATAGTGACATCTAAAATTTTATGAGTTCAACCATATTTTAAATTTGAGGGTGTTAGCATTAAATTTTTGAACTTGTGTTAATTTTTAATGTGTATGAAATTCATCCGATTATAATATAATGTTAGAAAATTTCATATGAACACTCTCAAATTTGAACTCATAAAACTTTGGGTTCCAATATCCGTGTCTAAAAGCTAATTCAATTTTATTTTTTTGGGAATTGTCAAATACAACATAAGAAAATATATTTATGTGAAATACTCAAACCCTAAATATACAAGTAAAAGGGTACTCCATTAAAATAATAATATTAATATATTAACCACCACTACCCCACCCCACTGCCTGCTCGGACGCGGTGATTTTTCCGATGAGATATTTTTTGCCTCAATTTTTCTTGCCTAACAAATATATAGTAAGAAATTTTCGTACATTTTCGAATATAAAGTAATAATTTTTCTTATTTCTTCGAACGTAAAATAATATTTTTTTTCTCACGTTTTCATGACATAAAGTAAGAAATTTTGGTATAAAGTAATAATTTTTCTTATTTTTTGAATATAAAGTAAGAAACTTTATTACATTTTCGATCATGTAGTAAGAAACGTTCACTATAAAGTACAATATTATACTTTTTAGAAAAAAATTAAGTTTTTTTTAAATATAAAGCAAAATTTCATTATGAAGTAATATTAACAATAAAGTAATAAATTATCTATTATTCTATTAAATAAAAATACATAACGATAGGTTGATATCATGTAAGATTTTTCTTTTCTGAAAAAATAAAAGAAACATAAAAGCATTTGCAAAACAAACCAAATTTTACAATCAAGTAAAAAGACTTTAAAAAAAAAAGAAAATAAGTTGTTAGAAAAATTTTATACTCTCTTCATCCCATTATTTATGTTGTAATTGATCATTTCACGCAAATTAAGAAAGATGATAGATGTTTAAATTATAGTTACTTAATGACCATACTATTTTTTATTTAAAATAATTTAGATGAAATTAGTAAAATAATATTTATTTTTTATTTTAAAAAAATAATAATTATTATTGGTTGAAAATGTAAAGATGAGAAAATTCATAAATTGTTGTGACGAATAGAATGTCATCTTCGAGTATTTGACAAAAGCAAGACGCTGTTTAACTTAAACTTAAATGAACATGCCACAACGCGGCTGTGATGAAGAGGGAGAGGTAATAGAAAGGTAGAAGAGAGAAAGGGGGATTTGGTTCGGGAACTTTCTTCATTCAGAACTCGAGTTGGAAGAAATTGGTGGAGATAATCGGGTAAGAAAACCCTTTTAAATCTGCTTTCTTAAAGTTACAGAAAAAACTAGAAAAATTGCTTCAAAAGGTGAGTGGAAATTTGTGCCTTTTGATGATCAATTGTGACGAAACATTGCCTGCGGTTGTAATATTGTTAATTCTTGACTGTATTTAGGTGCTTAAACCTGATAGATTTTGCAATTGAGTTATTTTACCCCAAAATCTGAAATTGATGTTTGAAATTGGTGACTTTAAAAGTCTGAATTTTTCGCATTATGAAGTCAGTAGATTTGTATAAATTCTTTTTTATCAATTTTGAATTTTTTACGTGCAATGATTTTTCGTGATGAATCAAACTACAACCATTTATTTGTTTTCTCTATCTTTTTTCCTAAGAGTTTACCAAGAAATAATGATTTAATTAAAAAAAAAAAAAAATCTGCTTGTCAAATGCAACTATAAATGAACCGTTGATGTTTCTGTTTATATGAAGGCACCATCATTGGCTGGTTTTGGACTGAATTAAAGTAATATTTCAGAATCTTAGGGCTTCCAGGTTGAGTTCCTTGTAAATTGCTGGAGAACACAAGATTAAAGTAAGGGCTTATTTATTTCATTTTCTCATTTTCATTATTGTTTTGAATATGGGGGTATGACACAGTAATGTGTAAATTCTCTTCGTTTTTTTCCCCACTGTGAACTCGAATGTGTTGACTCGAGTAGAAACTGACTTAATTGATTTTTGATATTTAGTTGCGGCTTCATTAGTTTATTAGAGTGGTTAGTATCTTTAACCAGTCTCAGTAGAGGCTTATAACCAGCCTACTGATTATAATTCTTAGCAATTGAGTTAATTTTCATTTCTAGTAATCATAATTGAGGAATGTCATTGTTTTTTGTGTGGCTTCAACCCTTTCTCATCCTTACTCTTTTGATACTCTTATTTTTTGCCGTTTTATTTTTTATTCCTTCATTTGTTTGCCAATCTCTTTATTTATTTCATTTCCAGAATTCCATTTATTTTTATAGCACTTCCTACTAATTATCGTAATATATTTTCTACACTGTCATTGAGAACTTTATCATTCACATTTCACCAAGGCATGATGCACTATTTAACATGTTAATATGAGAGTTGAAATCTCACTGGTGAACCTTATGAATTTGTACCACTTGAACAAGGTCTTACATGGGTTAATTACAAAAAGTACCCGTCAGGTTTGGCCCAATTACAATAAACCCCAGCTAACTTTGAAAATTACAAAAGCTACCCCTCACCTGCCTTACATTTTGTATCAGCCATTGATGGAGCCAACGGAAATTGCTGAGATCCTCAAATATTTTTACAATTACATACCTCGTAAACATTACGAATAATCCCAACTTTTCACCTTACATTTATATCCCTCAACTTTTCTAAATTTTACCGATAGTTAGACGAAGATTTGGGGCTATTTGTAATATTTAGAAATGTTACATGATGTAGTTGTAAAATACTTGATGGCACTTGGGGCAAAACTTAAGACGAAATCAAACTCAAGGGGTTGTTTTCATAATTTTAAAAATTAGCAGTGGTTTTACGTTATCACCCCAATCCTGAGGGGTGGTTTTTGTAATTATCCCTTGTATAATAATTAATGTAAATGTTTCTGTAATTAAGTTTGTAATTCTCAGGTGTTGAATCGAACGAACATCTTGAACAATGGAGAGGGGAAAAAGCGCCGACGACAAAATCCTCAGCTACAACGACGTCGTCCTGAGACGGTCCGATCTCGGCATTCTTGGCGGTCGGTATTTTCTCAACGATCGAATCATCGAATTCTATTTCAGCCACCTGGCGTCCATTTACCCTCGCGACGATATCCTCCTGGTCCCACCTTCGGTCGCTTTCTGGATAAAAGAGTGCCCCGACATAGCAAGCCTCAAAGACTTCGTCGAACCCCTTCATCTACCTCGAAAGGAGTTGATAATATTCCCGATCAATGACAACGCTGACGTGGCGAGGGCGGAAGGCGGGACCCACTGGAGCTTACTCGCGTTCGAGAGGGATGCTAATCTGTTTGTGCATCATGATAGTAGCGACGGGTTCAACAGTGCGCACGCGAGGAGGGTTTATAGGGCTGTGGTTTCGTACACGGGATGTGAAGCGGGTTACAGAGAGTGGTCTGGCACGCCGAGGCAAACGAATGGCTATGATTGCGGGTTGTATGTTTTGGCCATTGCTAGAGCGATATGCGAATGGTATGCGAGTGCGGGACCCAAAGATGTGGAGGGCTTATGGTTCGCTGGCGTGAAGGAGAAAATTACGGCATCTCATGTTGCTGAAATGCGAAGTGAAATACTGGAGCTTGTGCGGAGCCTAATGCTGAAGCAGTGAGATTTGTTATTTTATTTGTACCTCATACAGTCATGCTGGTTGTAAGGTTTGGAATTGATTAACATACTTGTAGACTGACTTCTTTGCTTGGTGCAACTACTCCCTCTGTTTCACAATATAAGTCGTTTTAGAAAAAAACACACTTATTAAGAAACTTAGATAAATGAGTAAATATTTAATTTTTTATTTTCGTAAACTACTCAATTTCCTTTTATCTTACTATCTCTCCTCAAATATCTCAATTCTCAATTCACTTTTTACCTTTTTCTTTCTCTCTCTCCTCCTAAATTTATGTAAAAAAAGCAAAACGGCTTATATTGTGAAACAAAAATTTTACTCTAAAACGACTCCTAAATTTGTGTGAAAAAAGCAAAACGACTTATATTGTGAAATAAGAATTTTACTCTAAAACGACTTATATTGTGAAACGGAGGGAGTAATAATTTATAACTGGGGCAAAATTTGTTCTTATATTTCCATTACAACTTATTATTATTTTTCCAAATCATATTTTGTTTAGAGATAAATTTTTTTTACCTCCTGAACTATGACATTTTTGACACTTTGTCTCCTAAACTTTTTTTTCGTGCAAATTACCTCCTAAACTGTACGAATGTTACACTTAACCTTCTGAACTCCCATTTTTTATGAAACTTTTGGTCGGGTCTCACTCATGTGACATGTATGAAAAAAAAGTTTAGAAGACAAAGTGTCAAAATGGTCATAGTTTAGTAGAATTTTTTTTTTCTCTTTTGTTTATATCTTTCTTATTGTTTTTGAGAATATGTCTGCTTTATACTCCCTCCGTCCCACAAAATTATTCCAGTATTCCATTTTCGTCCGTCCCATAAAGATAGTCCAGTTACCATATTTAACATATCATTAATTATTCATTTCCACACATACCCTTAATTAATATTCTTTAAATATTAGTTTTTTACCTCGTAAGTTGAGAATTAATGATTACAATGCAAAATCTTACTATTCCAATAACAAATATACTAATTCCAACACTGATTTTTATAATTATTAATTGATATTAATAAACTCAAGAAGGGTATAATTGGAAAATACTAACTAAATTAATGACTTAACTATATAAACTACTCATTTCTTAATCTGTGTGAAATCAACAGTAGGACCATCGTTTTGGGACGGAGGGAGTATATTATTTTAAATGTGTTTAATATGCCAAAACCCGCCAGCACGATGACGACGAGTGACCAGCTAGAAGAATTCGTATGTGACTGAAAATTAATTCGGGGCTTGAATTTTTTAAAAAATTAATTGTTATTTTTGAGGATTTTTGTAATAATATTTTCAACTTTATCCTTATTTATTTATTATTTTTAATAATCATGACAAATTTATGATAGTAACTACGAGTAAAGAAAGTAAGAGATGAATTAAAAATATTATTAATTAATTAGGATTATATTAGTCAAGGTTACAATTAATAATTCATTACTTGTTTTTCTTTTTATACAGTTAAGTCATTTATCCTTGTTTATTATTTTTAATAATCATGACAAATTTATGATAGTAACTACGAGTAAAGAAAGTAAGAGATGAATTAAAAATATCATTAATTAATTAGAATTATATTAGTCAAAGTTATAATTCATAATTTATTATTTTTTTATATAGTTAAATCATTAATTAATTAATATTTTTCAATTATATCATTCTTAAATTTATTAATGTCAATTAATATTTGTAAAAATTGAAATTAATATATTTATTATTGAAATTGTAAAATTTAATATTATAATAATCAATTTTCAAATATACAATTCAACTTCTTTCTTTTACGAAGACAAGTTCTTATCGAGTACCAATATTAAGGTTGATAATTTATCTAGTTGTCCACTGATCGTTGCATATTTATTTATTAATACCAAGGTTAATACTTAAACCTTTTAATTTTATCATTATTCGTTTGTAATTAATATTTATTAATACTAAGATTAATACTTAATCCTTTAAATTTTATCATTATTCGTTTGTAATAAAGGATGTGTCAATCAACAAATCCAAGTAAATGTATGTTTCATCTCCAATTGTGTTACAGGCAGCAACACATAAAATACAGGAAATGAGACATTCCTCAATTTGAGTCCATTAGCATTCAAAACAGCTCATTGCCCTTAAAGGACTCTTCTGCTTTGCCAAGATGGACTGGAAATTTGTCATATGGAAACCCATTTACTACACTTTTATGCAGTCAAAATAGTTCAATAGGTCACCCAACCAACCCCAAGCATTATGATTACAAAAACCTATTCATGAGATTTCAAATATTGACAAAATAGCTAAAAAAAAAGTTTTAAAAAACATTACCTAACACTTGATATATTGAAAAAAAAAAAGAAATTCTTGTTTTTGTAATCAACCCAAACCTATGGATATTTTATTGTAATCACCACTAATAATAAATACAATTGTGAAAATGAAGTCCAAAACTTAGTAAATTTGAATGGATTTATGGATCCAAAAGGAAATGTTTCATCTCTACTGATCTGCAACTTCATAGATTTAAAGAAGCCTAGAACAGTTTAGAGTGACATTTAGTGTGAGTCCATTAGCATTCAAAGCTGCTCACTGCCCTTTTCGAAAAAGGTCTCTTCAGCTTTGCCAAGATGGACTAGTGCAAATTAATTCCATCAAAACCAAATCCCCATAAAATGAAATACAACTTTGAACACAAAAATCAAGAAAAAAACCTTAATAATAGCATGCTCTGCTCTGAAGAAGAAAATTAACTAAGAGGCTTTGGAGTTTAGAGGCGTTGTGTTCAACTGCACTGTGATGAAAAGAAACCCTAATGAGAGTGTATTTTTATAGGAGGGGCCTGCTTTGGTTTGGGCCCAATTTTTCTTTTTTTCCTTTTCTAATAAAGAATAAACAAAGTGAAATTTAGGGTTCAGCGTCCACAACGTTTTTCTTTTTTAATCTTATTGTGGAAGTAGTTTGGGTTGGGCTCAAATATTATATTTTTGAAGCAGCTATGCTATGGGGAAATTAAATAATTAATATTAAAAAAGTGATATAATTTGGATGAAAATTGAAAAGAGTGTATAAAGACGTCACTAATGATAGCGTTTCTAAAACGAGACGTTATTATCACAACAGTCCTGCCTCATTTTGCAAAATAATATTTTTGGGCAAAATTGAATTTTTTTTTTATAATTTTGAAAGATGGTGGTCCGGAACACCAGTGACAATGACGTCCTTCTTTTAGATTTTCTTTTTTTATATTTTGGTCTGGAAAGTTGTTGCCAATAGCGTCTCGATTTTTTTTTATTGCACCAGGGACGCTTTCATTTTTTTTTTTGTCCCAAAAAAATTCTTAATTTACAAAGGGATACTTGTGATAGTGGCATCCCGCTTTAGAGACGTTGTTATCACCGGGGTCTCTGTACATTTTTTTCCAAATTATAACATTTTTTCAATATTAATTATAATATATTAATTATTTAATTTCCCCCGTAATGTTGTTTGTATTTTTTAATGGAAAATACCAAGAGATACTGCACTTTAAATTTGATGCTATATTTGTTACTAAATGCTAATTACTATCTCCATTCGTTCTAGAATTTATGTTATAATAATAAACATATTAATTGATTTATATTTTTAATTAATTGATAATATTTTTAACTAATTTCTATTTCTACTCATAAGTATCTTATTATTATAAATTATTCTGATTTTTTTAAACGAGCAGGAATAAAGTTGAATTTTTTTTGATGAAATTTATAAAATTACCCCTATGTATTAACTATGTATTAATGAAAAATTATCATAATCTATGTGTATTTTGCATGATTTGTTTGAAAAATACAAAATTTTAGTTCTTCAGTTGTTTATGTGTCATTCGAACATTATATATACCTAATTTAACATATTCTTTTATTGATTTTGCCTAATTTAATCCTTATCATTTATTATAATTAATCAATTTAATATTTTTATTTTAAAATATTTAGTCTAATTCAATATTAAATTAAAAGAAACATTGCATATGGAATAATTTCAATTAAAAAAGATTAATTATGAAAATATATTAATAAGCTGTGTTTATAATAAAGTTAAAATAATTTTATTTTTGGAATTTTAATATTCTATATGGCTATATTACGAGTTATTTGCAATGATCTAAGTATGTATCTAAATATTAGTAATGAATTCAGTGTAAACATAAAAAATATAAAATTATATAATAATAATAATAGTATTTTTTATTAATAATAAATATTGATTTGATACCGGTACAATAAAACATTTGAGAGTATGACATCTTTTGAATGTTTTAAAGCAAGTCACTAATAATTAGTAACGAATTTGATCTAAACATCAAAGTATAAAATAATTTAATAATAACTAATAAATGGAGATTAGACATGGGTTGAGAATATGATATCTTTTGAATTTTTGAAGTATGTAAATAAATTTTTTCTATTTAATAATAATAATAATTAATTACTTAATAAAGATCAGATGCGGGTTGAAAATGTGACATTTTATGTTTTTTTTGTGAGTATGTAAGTAAAATTATCAGTGAGTTTAGTAAATATTAAAATACAAACTTATTTAATAATCACAGTAATTAATAAATTTACAAGACATGTACAGGACACGAGTTGAGAATACATTCTTTTAAATTTTTTATATATCGCAAATATTATTTATATTTATCTTTTGATAAATCTCGTGTAGTACTCGGGTGTCAAACTAGTGATAATTAATTGAAGTAAAATTTAACATCTAAAACGATACTTATAAGTGAGTATATTTTAACTAGAGTAGTTACCTTGTGTGAACGTTACGCGAATCAATATTGGTATGACGTATTCACTCTCTTTCTTAATATTTTCACTTTTAACTATGAAAGTATCACATTGCACAAGAAAATTAGTTTACATGATAACTAAACATTTAAATAAATTAAAGACAATAAAGTCATGTATTCATTTAATATTATCAATTTGAACTCTAAAAGTGGTATCTTACATCTTGAATAAAATATTATCAATTTTTTTGACAAGTATCACCTCCTTAAAAACATAATTTGTATCTTAAATTATAATTCATCATTTTTTTTTAAATCTTCACTCTTAGAATTAAATGTGTCACCTTTTGCATCTTAAATTATTGTATACTTATATATATATATATATATATATATATATGTGTGTGTGTGTGTGTGTGTGTGTGTGTGTGTGTATAGTGAGAGAGAGAGAGAGATTTGTACATATCTGTGTGTGATTTTCGTATATTTTTGTGTCTTGTCTTGTGTGCTTTAGTCGGGGTTTAGTTGTATTTTGTCCCATTTTTTCTTATTTGCGTCTTCGTAGCTTTTGTCGTCTTTTTAGTGTTTTTCGTATTCCTCTTTTACTTTTTGTAGATTTTTATGATATTTTGCTCTTATTTGTTTTAATGTAGTCGATCAAGCCAAGGAGTGTTCCCGATGATCACAACTGGCTCGATTTGACAAAAACACGACTCGAACCCGCAAAGCACAATCACCAGTCGATGCGCCATCAACGCGTCATCGATGGGGCTATTTTCCAGCACCGGTGGTCAGGCCATTTTGGGTAAAATGACTATTAGCCCCCCACTTTCACCACTATATATATATATTTTATTTTATTTTCATTCTCAAAACAACAAGCTCTTGAACTTCTTAGGGTTTGACAAGTTCAAGAATATTTTTCATTTCTCTTCATTTCTTATCTCCAATTTTTTCATTTTAATTTCCAGCTTTTAGATTTAATAGAATAATTCTTGAGCCTTGCTTGGATTTTGGGCGCAGCTTCGCATCAATTCATGTATTTTCTTATTTGAAGTATGAAATTCTCCAATTTCAACTAGTAAGATTTCATTTCCGTTTGTTTTATTATTCTAATTTCTTGATGCTTTGTTTATATTTTCTTGTTGGGATTATGATGTTTTTGTTTGGTAATTATTTTTATTGCAATTTAGCATGATAGCGAGTGTTTAATTATCAGAAATTCATATGATAATATTTATTGTTCTTGATAGTACATCTTCCATTCTGTCCATGGTTCGTGGTTTTGAGTTTTTGTTATTGGATATGTTGATAATTGTTGGTTAGAATTTACAAGTCTAGTGCCTATATGATTTTAGAACATCAATCGGTGTTATTGGGTGTTTAATCTACAAGTTGGGATTGACAACCCCAACTCGTAGACTAAGTGTTCGATCAAATGCCAATTGATCGTGGAGATTATTTCAGAGCATTAGACCCCCGTTTTATAAATATTTTCAAGTTATCAATTGTGTTTCTCATCATTTAAATCGCCGTCTTAGATATTACAACTTTTCAACCCAAAACTTGATCGCGTGTTTAGAATAGCCTTTTCCTTATTTTCTTATTCGTGAACCAAATACGAAAATTACCTCCGATTAGTCTTTCTCGAGAGATTTTACTCGAGTCAAACCTACCACTTACAATATATACGAGTTATATTTTTTTGTACAAAAATGACACTTTTATACTTAAAGGAGACGATTTAAAAGAAAATGAATCCGACACACGGAATAGCTTCGTGTGATGGTCATATACAAGTTTTTGTATTTTAACTACTGTTCATTGAATTTCAATGAAAAATCATAAAATATTACTTTAAAAATTAATGAATATTTGATAAAAAACAGTAAACATTCAATTAAAAACAATGTTTATTAAATTATAATTAAATGCTAATTTATTTATTAGAAAATACTCATTATTTTTCAACATAACGTTTATTAAATTTTTGTATAAAACTAATGATTATTTAAAAAAATGATGAAGATTCAGTTAAAGTGTAATGATTTTTTGATAAATATACTGAACATCCCTTTAAGGAACTTCAACCCGAGAAAAACCAATAACTATTATGCTATAAATCATGTATATTCACTAACTAATTAACGAATATCACTTGGTACAAAAAACCAATGAATATGAATAGTGGAGTACCTATAGCTATATGCTAAACTAATAAGATAAATTATATTATGCACCTGGGTACACCTTATACCTGATTCCAATATTTAATTACCTTATACATGTCAACATTTTTGTTTTAAACCTAATCTGCCTATTTCATTTTTGTCTCTCAAATCTCATCTCCAACTCTTGCCCCAGCTCCATTTCTTTTTCTCAACTTTTGATTGCGCTAATTTTAGGAATTTACAGTGGCGCCGAGCTCAATGTTGTCTCCCAAACCTAATCGATCTTCATCCACATTTATCTCTCTAAGCTCTCGTCCCCCAACTCAATCTCCATCTCCCAGCTCTCGAAGGTGCCAATTTTTCGGCGATTGCAATGGCGGCTAGCTCAATTTGACAATTATAGTGTGGAGAGTTTAATTTCTCTCGCAATTTCTTTGATTCTATTTCTACGATCCTAGGTTTCACCTGTTGCAATGGACGAGCATCAATAATATGATATTCTCTTTGTTTTGTGTTTTTTTTTCATTTATTTGCTGTAATTTGTAGTATTTTATTTTAAATGTCATGGTTATGTTTTGGGATTCTTATTTTGATTTCGATTTTTTTGCTGCTTGTATTCCAACTTTTGATGCGAATTGTTGTGAGAATCACACATTCGTGAGATTATTTCAATTTCTAATGCAAATTATTTCACTCATGATTCTTCTATTACATGTTTGTACTTTCTGAGATATTTTATTTTTTGTTGATGAATATGAGAAGTATATGTGATGATATTCGACAATATATATGTGATGAGAATATGGTTTGTGCCTTTTGGATTTTTCATTTTTTGTTGATTGAATATAAGAATTATATGTGATATTAATCGACAGTTATATGCGATGAAAATAATAGTTATATGTGATAAGAATATTTTCGTTTGATGCGACCAAAAAGATTGGTGCTTCAAGAAAATAGGCTACTGACCTTAAATTCGTAGTTAGCGACCTGAATAGCTTCGTATACGTGATCAGTGACCTGACAGACCTCTAGAGAGATCCTGGCGACCTGATCGATCCTGCAAAACAATACCTAATGCCAAGGCGGTGGACTGCCCCAAGGTAGGCCCTCCGATGCTTAAGTTAGCGAGTGCGAGAGATATGCGAGAGCTCAAACGTAGGATATGAAATCAACTTAGAGAAAATAATGAGTCCTGAGTCCTCTTTATATAGATAAGAGAAGTATTCCCTAAGCTAGAGTTCCCCTCTCCTACTATGATACCATAAATATCACTACCGACTTAGGATTCCTCCTGTATGCTAAGTTCCCATATATCCAAAAGATGACCAGGCAAGTAAATATGGATAAGTGCAATATGTTATCACTTTTATGATTGGTCAAAGTGAAGACTGGTGGGAGCTGAAATTTTGTACCTACGTACAATATGCGCATTATTGTACCATTACTAATACACTTGACCAAATATTACTTTCTCAAAATTGTTATCTTGATTTAACTCAAGAAAGTTCAATGTCACTGGAATGAAATCAAAATGTAGTTTGATACCTAAAATAAACCATTGACGCGAGTTTGTTTTTCCAATTCATAAATATAATTTGGACTGCACATGGTCTTGTAATCCCTATAGAAAATGTTGTGTTTAATTTCTACTGTGAAACACCAAATAGTATCGTTGATTTTGGTTACTCATTCGATCCATGTAAAGAGATCATTATTATACATGTAGTAGTTTGTAAGTATCTACGATAAATGTTATGATCATTCATATATCTGATAATAGTGGCTTGAACTCTATCACTAAAGAAAATTTGATAATACGAGTAATATCACCACAACTCTTCTACAACCAACAACTATGCACTTTCTCAAGAATCAAGTAAATTCAGAAAGTGGAGATTTTCAGAGTTCTCTTGATAGATGTAAATATCAGAGAAGGGTGTACACTTTAGGGGGAGTCTCAACATAGGTGTGTTGTACTCTTTTTCCTTAGACCAAGTTTTATTTTTCCCATTGGGTTTTGTTACTTGGCAAGGTTTTAACGAGGCAACAATAAAACACCATTTTACCATTTGACTTGGTACAAGGGGGAGTGTTGAAGGAAAAACACAATTAGTGCCTTCGTCAATAAGTTAAGTATGAGGGTAATTTAGGTATTCTTTATCCTTATATAATTATGAAACTATGTAATTGGTACCCTATATAAAGGGCCCCTTGATTAATGAGAACCCTAATCTTTCTCCGCCTCTCTTTTTCTTCAGTCTTTTCTACTTTTACTTTTACAATATCTATATAAATACACGTATATATGTATATGGATACTTTAAATCTTACTAATTTATATTGTGCAAAAAAAAATTATGTACAACACGTCCACGTTCAACATTGTACTCTGGAGAATTAATGATGCCACAATTAGCGGCAGGATCTAAGAATAATTGCAAGGTCGGAGAAGAAATTAAGAAAAAGAATAATCAGATCTAATACTCCTATCTCCAAATTTCATTCGGGAGGAGATAAATAGATCAGAAAATCATAAAAATAAAATAAATTAAAATGCAATTTGTATTAAGCAATACAAACCGATTCGATAAATTTGTATTAAGCAATACAATTGCATAAGCAAAAGTAAATCATTCGTCTACGAATTAACAGATCCATAAAAATCGATTCCGGTGAGATTATTAAGCAATTCAGAAATATTCGAAAAACTTCAGTTAATAAAATATAATTCCAAATATAAATCTCATCATGAAAATCTAGTATGAATTAACCAATCAATGTTTTTGGAAAATTTACAGCTTCGAACCAACAATTTAGTTTTAGGAAAAATGTAAAATGTGGATTTTAAAAAATCAAATCGAAGAATCCATATGGATAGAAATGCACAGATTGAGTCATACGAAAATATTCGAACCAACAATTTAGTTCAAAAAAATTAATTATGAGATGAATGCTACCGATACATGAGCTCCACTAAGAACACAACCATTTCTAATTTTTGGACGGAATCAAATCGTGGAGGAACATCTATTCGAATATGCTTCAAGTTGGACAAAATTGTTGGACGCAATGATATTCAAAATCTTCTCCAATGAGTGGTTCCATCCGTGTCGACACTTCACCTCTATTCGAATCAAATCTAACAAATCAAATAAAAACATAAGAACACAGAGGAACAAAAATTGGACGGAATGCAAATCACTCACAAGATTTTACGTAAAATGAAAGGAAGAAATAATTTATTTTTTTAGGCCAAAAACCACTAGGTTATCAAGCAAATGAAATGAAAAAAAAAGTTGTTATTTATACATAGGCCAAAAATCCATAAATGTAATATTTTAACACAAATCACTAGAGGTGTCATTCCGGTTATAACCGGCCGGTTAGTTAATCGGCAGTTAAATTAACCGACCGGACCTTAACCGTAACTTAACCGGCGGTGAACCAGTTAAGGTACGGTTAGGGTCGGTTAACCGTCGTTTTTTTTAAAATTAAATTTAAAAATTTAAATAAAATTTGAATAATTGAGATGAATGAGAAACTTAAATGGAATTAGAATGACATAAATAGATGAGAACTTAAATAAAATTCGAATAATTGAATTTTTGAAGTAAAAAGTTTAAAAATAATAATTTTTAAAAAAAGACTTTATTTTAATTATAATATTAAAAAATAATTTTTTTTAACATTAGAATTAACTTGTCAACGTATCCTCGTAAAGGAATCAAAATTCACGTAGTTCAGTTTTTTTTATTTGAAAAAAGTAAGTTAAAAAAAGGACTTGATTTAATTCTAATATTAAAAATAATTTTTTTTAACTTTTAGTATTAGAATTAACTTGCCTACGTATCCTCGTAAAGGAATCAAAGTTCACGTAGTTCGATTTTTATTTTTATTTTTATTTTTGAAAAAAATAAGTTTAAAAAAAGGACTTGATTTTAGTTCTAATATTAGAAATTAAAATTAAATTTTAACTTTTAATATTAGAATTAATTTGCCTATGTATCCTCGTAAAGGAATCACGTAGTTCGATTTATTTTTTGAATAAAATAAGTTTAAAAAAAGACTTGATTTTAATTCTAATATTAAAAATTGAAATTAAATTTAAACATTTAATATGAGAATTAACTTGCCTACGTATCCTCGTAAAGGAATCAAACTCCACGTAGTTCTTATACTTACCTCACTTACCTATATATCTATTCGTCGTTGTCGTTACTTCTGGAAGTGGTATCGTAATAGTCGCTCTCTTCACCTTCATCCAATTGCATTTCTTGTTCTCGTTTTTCATCTTTGACCCAATTATTCATCAACATTTGATTTTCAAGATTCTTGGGTAATAAGTTAGACCGACGATCATCTAACACAAAGCCTTCTGTGCTGAAGGCCTGTTCAACAAAAACTGTTGAAATAGGAATGTCGAGAACCTCCTTGACAATCCTAGAGAGTGTAAGAAAAATAGTGGTCACTTTCTACCAAAATTGCACAAGATTGTTAGTACCATCGGGTTTTTTGAGATACTGCTTGGTTCAAAAATCACTAAATAACTTTCTAATTCCATTGTTCGAATAGCACTAGCCCTTTGCTCGTTAGTATCCTCATTCAACCTAGTATATGGGGTTAGAACTTGTCGAGGGTCGTTGAATAATGGTCTTACATTAGAAGTGGTGGGGGAATGGGAAGGGGACACATTGCTAGAATGATTGTAATCATTAAAAATTGTGTTAAAGATTGTTGTGCTTGGTGAACAACACTAATAGAGTTAGGAATTTCAGTATTTGAAATTTGTAAAAAAGGTCATAATGCTTCATAATAAACATTAAGTAAATTTTCTAAACCCTCGACCCGATAATCCGGGTCTAAAATTTTTGCAATAAAAAAAATCGGGAATGTAGAGAAAATATTTGACCCATTTACTTAACATACTAGCAATACATGCACTCAATTTAGGCTAATCGAGTAAAGAATTACTAATAAGTACAATTTGAATATATTGATCAAGAAGTAGTGTGGAGGTAGGATAATAAACACCGGATAAAGTCACGGTGGCATCGTTAAATTTTTTTAAAAGGGACATCATATTATAACAATCATCCCACGCATTGGTAACAAAATGAAATCGACATCTTTATTAGAAAAAAATGCATACAATGCTTCTCTATATTCAAAAGAATTATTAAAAAATTTATAAGTGGAGTTCCAACGATTTGACACATCAATTGAAATTTTTTTGGATGCAAACTATTGTTTCGGCAAAATTTTTGCCATTTTTTGCAACCGAATCGTGTTTGAGTAAATTTTAGATTTAAAAGTACTTAAACTATCTTGAACACATAAATTGAAAATATGACATCTAACATGAAAAAATTTACCGCCAATAGTAGGTTGACAAAAATTTTTTAACAAATCTAAACTGGCCGTATTAGCGACGGCATTATCAAATGAAATTGAAATTTTTTTTATCACCTAAATGATTATCGGATAAAATATTGGATATTTTGCGCGAAATATTCACCGCGGTATGCGCACTATTAAACTCTCTATATGCATTTAAACGTTTTTGCAAAGTTCAAGAATTATCAACCCAATGGCATATAATTCCCATATAATTATTATTATGATGGGAATCAATGCAAATATCCAAACATATAGAGACACTTTAAGACAAACTATCAAATATTGAAATCAAATTCAACTTATACCCACCAGCCATTTTTTCAATATCGCGGGTAACTTTATTTCGTGAACTTCTAGTGCTAGATGATTAAATGCACCCCTAGTATTATAATGACTATTTAGCCCATGATTAAAAGGAAGACCCATAATGGAAACAAATATTGTAAGAAATTTTCTATAACCACTTCGCTATATTGAAATAAATTAGAACTCTTACCTTGGCCACCGACGCCAACGGTAGATGAAAATGAGAAGTTTATTTGTGTTTGAGAGCTATCAACGTCGTACTTGTCGGGATGCTTCTTCTCCATGTGATATTTGGGAAACCCGTAACCTCTATTATTTTTAGAACTGAAGGCGTAGTGACTTTTGCAATAATTGCATAGTGCCAGAGGTTCACCGTTGACTGTCGTTCTTGTGAAATGCAATCGGAAGATGGAGGATTGTAATTCCCTCAATTGGATTTAGGCGGTGGCATATCACCCATTTTCCTCCTCATCTTAATCCAAATTGATGTCGGCCGACAGTTTGGATTCGTTGGAGGTGGGTAAATTCTCATCGAAGTTGGTTTGATTATACTCGCTGAAGTTGATTTGATTATATAAGTTTTCAACTTTTTCCACCGTCATCTTATCATGAACATAATCTACGGCAACGGTCGAAGGTTCTCATCGAGATTCTCATCGAGATTCTCGAATAGTATTGGTATTGATATTACAATAAGAGCTTGTCATAAAAATATTATAAAAGAGAATTAAGTAAAACGAGATTAGGAAGAAGAAGAATATTATTGATAGTATTTTTTGCACATATTAGCAACTTGAAATTTGAAAATATAAGAAAAAAAGAAGAATAGTAGAGATGAATTGGTGTGTGGATTGATGTTGGAGAGTGGGTTATTTATAGGTTTCAAAATGGATAAAAATATTTTTTTGAAAAACTAGTCGTTGTTAACCGGCGGTTTCGGTTAACCGCCCAACGGCTAGTTATTATTATTTTTTATTAATAATCAATGACTATTTGATTCGAACCATTGATTTCAAACGGTCATTAACCGGATAGTTTAATCGCCGACTATTTTTTTTAATTTCTCCTGTTAACCGGCGATTTCGGTTAGCCGGTAACCTTAACCGGAACCGAACCTCCGGATTTCGGTTGGCGGTTACGGTTGTAATCGGAACTGACGGTCAACGGTTAACCGTAACCGGTCATCCGGTTACTAACCGTCGGTTAACTAGTCAACCGTAACCGAATTGACACTCTGCAAACCACCATAAGCTGCCAACTTAGCATTCGGAGTTACTAAGTGATGACACATGTTATCCAAAGCAATGCCTAACTAACACATATGTTAGGGTGTCAATAGCATTAACAAATGGGGTGGATTTAAGTTGTAATTTAATAAGTTCAAATTCGGTTGATAGTTAGTTTTTTTGAACAATTGAGATTTTTTATAAGTAAAATATCAACGTATAATTTATCTTTTTTTAATAGTGGACACACGGTTTTGGATTTTTTTTGGTAATGATGAATATGATAGTTATATGTTATGGATATGACAGTATTGTGATGAATATTGGGGTTATTTCCGTTTCGTGGTTTTTCTACATTTTTGTGCTTTATGGGATTTTTCTTTTTTTGCTGATGAATATGGTTTTTTGTGCGTGATGAATATATTCATTTGCGTGATGGTTTTTTTTTATGACTATTGTCCGTACATGCGATGATTTAGGCAGATGATAGACCGGCCATCCGAAATCTCGTTGATTAGATTACGAAATGAATACGTAGTATGTGCGTGATGAATATTCACACACATACTGATGAACACACAAACACGAAAGGCTGACTAATTGAGTAAACAGATCAAAACACCATGTGTTAATGAAAAAACATAACAATCAAAACACAATTGAAGTAGCTGAGTAAAAACATTCTCTAGCATTAAGTAGAGATCACTCTAGCTTTTTTGCAATACTTTAATAAATAAAAGAGATCTAACAAATGTCACAATGTGATTTCATTTTCATTTCATATATAATACATATTCATTGGATACAGTATCCACATATCATCACACAAAAACAACGAATCTTAAAAAAAAATATATATATATATTGTTATTTCATATTCATCACATACATATAGTATATTCATCACATATAGAGTCATATATCATCACACATATAGTGATTATTCATCACACACAAAATCAACACAACAAAATAGTATGCGGTTTCACATCTCATACGGACTGCATATTCATCACATATAGAGTTTATATATCATCACACATATATTCCAGTTTATTATTGTTTATTATTATTTTCTGTTAGTTTGGATTTTCCCCTACTGTTATCCCAATTTTACCTCTGTATCCACAATAAAAAATACCCGTGTTGTCGGAGATGTAACCATCGAACGGAGATGACAATCGACAAAGTTGTGAGGAGTTGCCGAAGAGTTTTTTATTGGATTCCAGTAAAAAAAAAAACTCTTATAGAGTAAAATTCAGACCAATTTGGTTTGAGTTTTTTTGACTGACTTTTGGTCTGAATTGTTTTTTTTTTTTTTCTCCTGTAACTAAGGGCTGATTTCTTATGAAAATGAGGTGTGTTAATTTGCAACCAGAACGTACACACCTCTTATGGAACTGTGTGCACATATATTGATTTGACATGATAACATACCAATTATATTACGTACTCCACCATCATAATTAACTCAAGTAAAATTAAATTCAAGCATGTATAGAGAAAGATAAAGATTTCATAACAGGCTCAAAAAGTGAGATCAGCAATCACAGATGACCCCAACGGATCACCTTCACAACAGAGTTAATGAAACGTGACTGATCATTTTAAACTCTACAGTGTAAAAAGTCTCAAATCCATACTTAGAAATTAGAATACTTAACAACACGGTTCGCAATAAGAAACGACCAACATCCCATCACCACCACCACCACACGGGTGCAGACAAACATACTTAAAAACAAACTAAAACGCATAGCTCCGCGAGTCAAGTTAACAACAGATCATAGGTTTCATAAAATTCATACCTAAATTTTTAAGAAAAAAAGAAAAGACCCTACTTCTGTTGCTTCTTCCACATAACCCCAAACCTCCTCAGCATGTTGGCAGCATTCTTCTTCTTCATCATCAAATCCTCGTCATCAAGAAGCTCCTCCCCGTATGGCGACCTCACCTTCCCCGTCCTCGGGCTACTATAGTGGCTATCCATCGACCCCGTCCTCTCCATAACCTGTCCCCCATTATTATTATTACCTGCTGACATCATTGCCGCCGCCGCCTCAGCCGCCTTCCTCCACTGCTCCGACTGCACCTTCAGCCGCCTCATCTCCGCCTCCATCTCTGCCTTCCCTGCCTGTGCCGCCTCCACCTGCTCCCCCGCCCTCTCTGCCTTCCTCTTACTCCTCTCCAACTCCTCCTCCATCCACCTCACCCTACTAATCGCCTCTCTCTCCCCATCCCTAGCCGACTCCACTTCACCATTTATATTATTATTATATTTACTCGTGATCTCTTCAATCTCCGATCTCAGCTTCTCGTTCTCCGTCTCTTTATCCATCAAGCCCGCTCTCAGATTTTCAAGAGTTTTCTCCAGCTCGATCTCCCTCTGGCCCGAGTGGGTTGTCTCGAGCTTCTTCACCAGGCTCTCATTCTCCTCACTTATGCCTTGTAACTCGGTCTCCTTATCCATCAGATTCGCCCTCAGCTCCTCGACCTCGTGCTTCGATTTCCGCGCCATCTCGAGCGCGTCTCGTATCTCCTCCTCGCTACGGGACCGCTCGTCGTTGTATCTCATCTCGGCTGCTTCTAACGCGGATCTCAACTGCTCGACTTCCATTTTTTGATCGCCGGCGAGCTCTTCCAAGAAATCGACGCGGGCCCGCGATCGGTCAAGCTCGGAGGACACGGCATTGTATGCTTCGGCAGCTTTTAGTCCGTCAGACTTGAGGGACTCGACCGTCTTTTTAGCCGTCTCGAGCTGCGTTAGCGTCTCGGCGACGAGGGCGTGGGCCCGGGTTTCGGATTCCTTGCAGTCGCTTAGCTGGCTTTTCATGTCCTCGACGAGCGTTAGGGTTTTAGATAAGTTTTCTTTCACTTTATCGAGCTCGTTTTTGTCGGATTCGGCTAACACTTCAAGCTGGGCTTTGAGTTGTTTGATCTCATCGAGCGCGGATGCTAATGCGGCTGAGTCATCGGATTGCACAGAGTTAGATTGTTCGAGCTTCAAAGAGAGTGCTAAGAGCTGTTTGTTAGATTCGTTGGCGTCTCTCTGAGCTAGCTTCTTTTGTTCTTCGGTCGAGCACAATTGATCCTTCACGGTTTTCAGATCATTCTCGAGCTGAGAAATCTGAGTCTCTAGTTCAGGAACTCGACTCGGACGCTTTTTCTGAAAGTGAATTAATATATGTAAACACTAATCAGGCCATGCTATACTTTATGCTGAAAAAAGATTATGTTTAATCAAACCCCAAAAAAGGGTTCTATTTTAAATTACGAATATGCCCCTGACATTTATTTATGTTTTACAAAAGTGCACCCTCAAGAGAGGGCTATTTGTAAGGTAAATAAAAACCTCAAGGGGATAAACATAATTTTAAAACATAAGTGGGTATTATTTGTAATTAGACTAAACCTTAGGGGTAGTTTTTGTAATTATCCCTAAAATCTTATTTTGCTAGGATATTGCATATAGATCAATAAATCTAGAAATGTGCAGTTATAGATGAGACTTTAAACATAAACAGATCAAAATTATCATTCTAGGACTAGGATGACATGCAAAAGGACTAATATGCACATTAAAAAAAAAAAAAAAAGGTGAGTTTGAAAACAAAGAGTCCCTTGATTAGTAAGTTTCACCTCAGGGGCTGCTGGGCTGCTTCTGGGAGACACCCTGTGATCGGCTACTTTCGGACTTTTCTCTTTTGGTGCTTTAGTCGCGAGGTTTGCCGAAGATGCGGTGTGGTCTAAAAAACGCGGGCCCGTCTTGAGCTGGCGAACGACTCGAGGAGATATCTTCTGAGAAGCTTCCGGAGAAGCGGCTTCAGGGGTAGTGGTCTTTTGAGATACCGGAGAGTTCTTTTGGGGCGCACCCGACGAACCGTTTCTGCAACCCAATAAATTATTTATATATAAAAAAAACACAACACAGAGTTTTAATTTAAGTGAACATACATTCCTAGAAAAAGCTTCAACATTCTAAAGAAGAACAAGACATTAAAAGGCTTACCTTGCTTTGGGAGTCTGCATATCTTAAGTGTTTGTCTGCCCACAAAGTAAATAAGAGGGGTTTTAAGACTTACAGCCCACTTAAATGCTTATTGTCCTAACAAAACCTGCAAAGCTTCAGAATATATCACAAGCTAAGGGGCAGAGATAAATAATATAAATAAATAGTAGTAAAAGATAAAGGGAAACATGGGAATCCAATGAAATAAGAGAGCATTAAGTTAGGACAGGCATTTTCATTAAATGTACCTTAGCCCTACAACTGATACGAACACATTTAATTCTTTCACGCATAATATCAGCAAACAACATGGTGTACTAGTAATAGTATACTCTCTATTTCTACTTCCCAGTGTGTGTCACTGTGTGTTACTAAAATAGTAAAAAATGAAGAAAAAAATAAAAAAATACTAAACAACTAATTTCTTTTTTCTTTTTTACAAAATTGATTGGTATAATAGAGTATAATGTGGTCACGAGGTACTCATAAATTTGAAAGAAGGACCATTTGGGAAAGGTAGTAGACACATATTATTATTATTATTATTATGGAGTGGGCATGATATATATGATTTTTTTTGGGTCAATGGGAGCTAAGTGGGGACACAAAGAAATATTGCCCTATCAACAGGGGCAGTTTTGACAAGTTACGAAAAACCCTCCATTCTAGCCGAGATTATTGGGGCTACTAACAAAAAAATAAAAAATCACTGCGGATTTAAACAATTAATAAAAAATTGGAAAATGAACCAAAAAACAAAAAAAAAAAGGATTTCCCATGTTATAAGCATGTTTGTAATACAGATAATTTGAGATACAGGGCCAACAAAATAATAATTATATCCAACAACTAATTGAGTGTTCTCATTCATACTGAGACAGAGTTATTTTTATTTATTTATTTCCATAAAAAGAAGAACAGCATCTTGGCAAAGGGAAAAGGACATACTAACAAATAGAGTAAATCATTAAAAAAAAAAGGAATCAAAGAAAGATGAAAAGGGGCATCAGACTTTCTAAGAAATGATAATGCACACTTCAAACGCAGAGAAAGGAAATAAAATTAAAAACAAAAATGCAGCAACAATTTTCATTTCCCAACTTCCAAGTTCGGAGCAACTTGAAAACATCGATTTACCCAAAAACCCGAAATGGGCAGTTGCGACTTTGAAAAAATTGTGAGCAGAGAAAGGGTAATGTGGGTATTTCTTACCGAGAGAAAAGCTTGGAAAAAATAAATAATGGGTTTAATGTACCACAGCAGCGCAAGAATCTGGAGCCAACAAGGAGAAGAAAAATCAGTAGCTATGGAATGTGTGTGTGTTTTTTGAAGGAGTGGGTGAGTGTGTGGGGAAGGTTGATTTTGATCTTTAGTAAAGACAAAAACATAGGGATAGACCAGAGTCCGGACTTGTCGTTTTACTGGAGCTTGTAGAGTAGGGGAAATGTGTATATATAAACAAAGGCTGAGTTTGGCGATTTTTCTTGTAATAAAGTTGATTCTACAATTATTGACCTCAATGTGAACCGGGTGGATTGTAAAAATCATATGATATCAAGTTTCTCATTATAATATAATTGTGTGAATTATACAAAATTTCGGACGTAAGTGGGAATATTTAATCAAATTCCATTTTTTACATTACTTGATATATCTTATTTAGGAGAAGTTTGGATAGAGGAAGGGAGAAAAAAAATCATTTAAAGAGATAATTTAATCGGGTTTATTAAATAAATAATATATTTTTTATTCAAAATTGTTAAAATAATACACTTTTAAAAATGATTGCATTTTTGGGGCGGTATTTTCTAGACGGTACATATACGTAACAGTTATAGAAAGTGAACCCAGGACGCCATTCCCAAAGGCGTCCCAGGTGTAAACTGACATTCCTAAACATTAGGGGTTGAAATGAAAAATAAAAATAAAAATTGGGGGGGCGGGACGCCCTTCCCAGTGGCGTCCGGGTTGGTTGGGGGGGTGGGGGGGGGGTGGGGACGCCTTTGGGAGTGGCTCCCGGGCTAAATTGCAAAAAATAACTTAATATAAATAACTTAATATATTATAAATAAATGATTAAAAATTACTATGACATAATATATTAATAAATAAATTATTTATTTTACCTAAAATATTATAAATAAATTACAAATTAATATAAATAATTAAATAATCAAAAATAACTTAATATAAATAACTTAATATAATTTTTAATTTAATCTTCATTGTTGTTGTATCTTAATTTTATTGTATTTTTTTATTTTCGATGTGAAATTTCTTATTTTATTTTGATCTTGTCGTATTTTTTATTTTGATATAAAATTTCTTGTAATTTTTAGATATAATTATGATATGTTTATTTATTTTACCTAAAATATTATAAATAAATTATAAATTAATATAAATAATTAAATAATCAAAAATAACTTAATATAAATAAATAGTATGTATGGGTTAGGGTTTGGACATTAAAATCAAGAGGAAAATGGAGGATACGAGAATTGGAATTGGTGAAGAAGACATTGTTGTTGGTTTTGGGGAGGTAATAATTTCGTGTTGGTGTTGAAATATATATAGTATCGTCGTGGGTCAAATATTAATTACTAAATTGTTTGAAAAGAGATTTGTGGATCAAAGCAGATTTGCCTTATGTTTTTAAATTGTGATTTTGTGAGGTAAATGGTTTTCTTTAGGTAATATACGAGAATTATGTTAAATAAATAAATGTGTAGCAAATCCTATTTCTTTGACTGGGGTGTTATTTGACTAAAATTTTAATTTGTATTACCTCTTAATGAATCCAGTATAATTACCCTATTGTGTGTGTAAATTACCTTCTTTGACTGGAGTAGGTTTTTGAGATTTTCTTTTATTAGTTTACTTAGTTTAAATACCCGTGTACTYCARCGAATATATAATAAGATAAATATATAATTGTTAGGGTTACAATATGTTTATTTATTTTACCTAAAATATTATAAATAAATTACAAATTAATATAAATAATTAAATAATCAAAAATAACTTAATATAAATAAATAGTATGTATGGGTTAGGGTTAGGGTTACAATATTTTTTTTTTTGCAATTTAGCTCGGGACGCCACTCCCAAAGGCGTTCCGCCCCCCCTCGTTTTTTTTATTTACAAACCAACCCGGGACGCCACTCCCAAAGGCGTCCCGCCCCCCCAGAATTTATTTTTTTTTCGTTTGAGCCCAAAAATTATATTTTTGAGCAAAAATACCCGGGACGCCCTTGAAAAAGGCGTCTCGGTCCAAAATCGTAAACATATTTGAAAGTGTATTATTTTAGCAATTTTGAATAAAAAATATATTATTTATTTAATAAACCCAATTTAATCTAGGAAAAATTCCCACGGCCACTTAATGTTTTTATATTTTATATTAATATGTGTATTAAAATATAATATATCAATATATATACACACACACATTAATAGGTTTTTGTCTCTTTTTTAAGCCATGTAGGAAAAATAATTTAATCAAGTTTTAGTTTTTGCAATAACGAATATATATATTTTTTAATTAATTTTCTAGCTACTTATATTGTCTATATTAATATTTGAGAGAGCAAGAAAAATCATGTAGGAAAAATAATTTACTTAAGTTTTATTTTTGTAATATATATTTAAAAAAAGCCACCTATGAGAGAGAATAAAAGTTATATAAAAAATAATTTAATCGAGTTTTATTTTGGCACTCTCTATTATTTTGTCATTGATTTCTCCATTGATATTTATATAGCCTATATTTATATAAATTTGAATATATAATATATATTTTATGGTCAAGATATGTACATGTTTTTATAATTCATTGTCTTTTATTGCTATGTTAGTATTATGTTTATTTATACAGATGGTGCATGTATTAATACGGATATAAAATGTATTTTATAATAACTATTTACTTAGAAAATGAAAGGGAAAAGGCCGCAAGTTTATGTCAATTTAATTTCAATATTGACCTTCTTAGTTTTGGTAGCATATTATTTGCAAGTCAAATCTTTATATATGCCACTAAATTCGAATACATTGAAAATTCCTCAATTTTTTTATTTACTCGCCACTTAATATGAACATTGAAAATACTTAATAATATATAATGTTGATCTTTTTTTTTATTCACTCAATTTATATTATTCATTTTCCTCGTAAGTTAATTGAATACACTACTTGATGGTTTAACGGATAGTGTAACTGCAATAGTTATACCACTTATATTGATCAACAATTATACACGTTCGTGAAACTTATTATACATATATTTGCGTGTTTTTATTAAATAATGTGTCCACGTTAAAGTGAAGTAGTAAAAATATCTAGTTGAATTTCTTTTTTTGCACAAATTATAATGAGTTTGAGTTTTGTTGTATGTATGCATAAAATGTTGAATTATTAAAATCCACATCTATAACAGTTGTATGATAAAGTTTGACCTAACAGTAAATAGTTAGTGTCATTGTTGGGAAATGTTACCTATCAATTTTCAAAAATTCATCTTGGTGATACGATAAATATCAACGAAAATGAAGGACAGTCTATTTATCATGTTGAACTCTTATTAAATAAGCTAGTTTTTAGTCATGGTCATTTGCATATTATTATATCAAGAGTAACCAACCGTAAGGGTTTAAAATTCTTGATTAGCGATGATAAAAAAAAAACAAAAAAAAAACAACAACAACATAGTAGCAAACTATAAATGTTGTGTACTAATTTTTTTTCATAGTTTGTAAAGTACATTAATTTCAATAATAATATTTTTATAAAGCAAGTTTTTTGATTTTGAAGACAGTATTATGGTAAGAAAAAAATTAAAATCGTTTGAGTCTACATTACTTAACTCTAACAATATAAAACTACTCTGTAATGATTATGATTCATTAAAAATAATAATGTCAAGTTCCGTGTGCGATTACAAAAAAAAAAGTATATTTTATATGATACGATTATTAAAAGTTTCATAAACTATATTGATGCCTATTAAACAAACAGTGTTGGTCATTTATTTTTATTTGTATTGTAAAGTGCTATATTTTAGATTTCAGAATTCACGTCAAGCTTAGGTTTATGGGTTCATTATAAAAATGGACAATTATAAATACTACCCGTGAAGTTTGGAGTATTTACACAGCAAATAGAGGTTCTTAAATAAATAAATTATGAGATTTGACTCTCTATTCATTTTAAGGTGGTGATGGTAATATTCCCACAATTTCAAGGGTAGTTTTTGAAGAAAAAATTATGGGAAAAATATAAGGTAGAATCAACTATACATCAAGTGGCATTTTGTAAGAAAAATCCCAATTATATGGGAAAAATGTAAGGTAGAATCAACTATATATCAAGGTGCACTTTGTAAGAAGATTCTAAATTATTATCCAAAACCCCAATGATAGTTTTTATAATTATATTAACCTTCAATAATATTATCGAGATTTAGTCTAATACTACAACATAATGACTATCTTTTAAAATTAAAATACTTAATAATACCTGATTCTATTTTATAAATTGCATTTATCAATAGAGACTTATAAGTTAGGAGAAAAATAATTTGTTTAGATAAATATATATACTACTTAACTGTATTTATATATAATCATTTAACCAATTATTGTTATATATTCAAAACAAATTATACTTAAGTTTTTCATGCGATTAGAAAATTAAAATAATTATTCGTGCAACACACGGGGGAAAATACTAGTTTGATAAAATTATAGTATGTTCATTTGTTGCAGATTATGGAGGGTTTATATGAAACTAGTTTGACTACCCGCGTTTACGCCGGCATATATAAAAAATTACATAAAAGTGAATTATTAACACACACAAAAAAAAAATTATTCACTTTAAATTATGCAAAAACTCTACATTAACTGTTTTATTTTAAGTATGTAAACTACAAATTTGTGGAATAAATTATTACATACACAATTTATCAAAATATGGAGTATATTATAATAATGAATATATTATGGATCTAAATGTTGTAGTATATATTAATTATATATTTGGTACAAAAAATAATTGTGTTAAATATGTTTTTCTATCGATTTTCATATATATCGTGTAGTAATTATCGGTTTTAAAAAAATTATTCCAAAAATTAATTATGTTATATATGTTAAATATCGGTTTCATATCACATAATTATGGTATAATAATTATAAATAAAAGTTTAAAACATATGTTAAAAAATTACAATTATTTTGTCTTACTATATCTTTCATATATTTTTATTTTGCCAGCCTTTCACCCATTATTAGCTAAAAATTACCTTCCATTTAAAAACTTTCCTTTATTTTCAATAATTAGGACCACAAAATCACTGTTGTTTTAAAGGTTTGAGAGATATCAAGAACTCAGTTAAAAATTAGCTTATTAAGCAAGAATTTAATGCATGCCATCCCATCAGAAATGTTCATAAATCTCTTCCTATATTTGGAGAATCAACCCATTAATAATTATTAATCACATTACGGATCAATATGGAAAAAACCCTCTTTATATCGTAATAGTAAATTTCATTGATATTTATTTTTTTTTTAAATCCATAATTCATGGCAATTTTTCTTCATCTCATGAATGGGAAGTTCATAGTCGGCATTATTATATTTCATATCAAAATCTTATTTATGCTATATTGAAAATAAAAATTATAATACAGTATATATATATATATATATATCAACAATGAATAATTATGGCATAATCAGAAAATAATTGATAAAAAATTTGGGATATGGGATCTCGAGAGCAAATCATATTGCTTGCTTATATTAGATATATTAGGACATGGTAATTAATTTGCACAGATCTTAATCAAAATAAATCGATTTTTTCTTTTCTGTGAAAATAATTGTTGTTAATGAATAAAAGTGGTAACCGTTTAATGTATACATGTATATGCATTTATTTTCCTTTAATTACACTTGCCCCTGTCATGCACCTTAAAAATGAAACCAAGTCTGGTGAGATTTTTTTTTTTTAATTTTTGTTTTTGACAACTATATATAACCTAGCTCATAATCATATGTTTTTTTCTTTTTTTTAAATTGCAGTTTTTTTTTTCCACAACACGTGGCGAAACAAATTCGGACACCCCTTTCATTATAAACGCGACTTATGATTCATGGAACTTCTATGGTGCCTTCACGGCACCGTTCCTCAATTGATGGGAACCATCAGATTAATAAGAATATAAATTTAGGCTTTTCATATTAAGAAATCAACGCTTGTAAATGCAGGAGGGGGTGAGGGTATGGTACCGTGAAGACACCGTAGTCATTTCCTATGATTCATGGCAGGTTAGTGTTATCACATATATATATGTGAACCTAGAGACTAATCCTGGCCTTAGATCTAATATTGCACATTGCAATTATATGTACAGGTTCATTGTGTTTTTTACACAGTACTGTAGTGCTAAAATTAGTCCAGTTTTTTAAATTTAATTATATATATATATATATATTTTACGTTTTAAAACATGCAATATGTATCTTAAATTTTAGATCTTGATAATGTGATTAATTTGATATATATTTCATTCAAAACGAATAAAATTTGAAAAAGTTATGGTTTGTTGAAGATTTGAGTTTCATTTCAAATTTTTGAATTTGCAGTTTATAGACGAAA